>OX375869.1:30278812-30466106 GCA_947359475.1 Heligmosomoides polygyrus bakeri
AAATATCTCCTAAATTTATTCAATCTCCGACATGCAGCATGGAATAAAGCAGTAAATAACAATTCCTCTGAGGGTGAATATAAGCGTATAAATCTCAAACTTTCTATGAAATTTGCAAAATACAATCGTCAAGAAAAGAAAATTGTTAAATCAAAAGACAAATTAGCTTTCTACAAATTCATGAGATCAAGACTTCAAGAGAGGAAAAGTATTGGAGTTTTAGTCATAGAAGATGGAAGCATTGTCAGAAACGACCTAGATAAAGCTCAATTATTAGGGGGCACTTTTGTAAAAGCTTTCACTGATAATGATTTTGAAAATATATCATCCCCAATCAATGCGTTCCCCTTCATGGAAGATTTTGTTTGGTTTCATGCAGACGAATTGTACGAGGAACTTTCAAGGTGGCCTACGTCTTACCCTCAAACGCCCGATGAACTACCGTTTTTCTTTATAAAACAAGTAAGTGTAAGTATTGTCAAGCCTATTGAATTCATTTAGAATTTAAGCTTCATGACAGCTGACGTTCCATATAGATGGAAGAGCGCTATAGTTGCTCCAATACCGAAAAAGCCCCCATTTACGACACCGCAAAATTATTGACCGGTTAGTGCCACATCTATGTTCGCCCGTCTTTTTCAGAGAAAAAGATCCACTGAGACAGCTATGCTGCAGGCCTTCAATGATTGGACCAATGACATAGATAACATAGGATGGCTTGATGTGATTTACTTTGATTTTGCAAAAGCCTTTGATAGGGTATGCCATAAGAGACTAAAAGCTAAACTGCTCATGGTGGGCATATATCCTCGAATAATTTCTTGGGTAGTTGAGTTTTTAGATCACAGAACTTTTACTGTACGCGTGAATTCCAATTATTCAGCACCACAACTGGCTCTTAGTGGCGTTCCACAAGGTTGCGTTCTATCCCCTATTCTATTTAATATCTATACCCACGAACTACCGTCACCAATTACGAGTTCAGGAGAGAAATGCATAGCTTTTGCTGATGACTTGAAAATTTACCATAGCTCACCAATCCATAATCAAAACCTTCTGCAGCAAGCTATAGATGCTGTTGATCGCTGGTCCCACGAGTGCCGGCTTCCTTTATCAAAAGAAAAAACTAAGGTGCTCCATTTAGGAAGAACAAATCCCGGTTACACATACAAGTTAGGTGAAAATGCGATTACAAGCACTAATCAAGCAACAGATCTTTGGTTTCTGCTCGATGCAAATTTGGCTTTCGGAGCGCATTGTGAACAAATTGCAAATAAAGCGATAGCTGTGGTACACAATCTCTAGAAGTCTTTCCACAAAAAACCCATCTGTCCTTGTCAAAGCTTATAAGACTTACGTTAGGCAGATACTTGAGTATGGAACAACAATTTTTTTACCCAATTGAGAAGAAAAATGTACTTCAACTTGAAAAAGTCTAAAATAGCTTCACTAGAAAACTATTTATTAGGAAATGTGGCTTTGCTTACCATGCTATTCCCAGCAGTGATACAAGAAACAAACAACTTGGGCTACAGACACTTTCAAACAGACGAAGAATGTACGACCTCACAATGGTACACAAAATTCTCCATGGTTTCTGTGGACTTGACAAACGTGATTTCTTTATGGTGAGACCATCTAGAACCCGAGGTGGAGGAGAAAAGCTTTCACTAAGCACTGCAAAATCTTCAATTCGACATAATTTTTTTGTCAATAGAGCAGGTTCGGATTATATGAAACTTGCCAAAAACTCAGTTATTCCGTACAACCTGAAGCCATTTATTACGAATGCAAGTCGATTCATAAATAATTCTAGGACATAATGAGGTCTTGTGGCAGATCCCCTCTTGGTCTGTTCTCCTTCCTATTCTTCATTCTCCGGGTGTTTGTTATCGCATATACTTTCTAATCATTCTACTACACTTTGGTCTGGATCGTTAGCCAATGTTATGTGGATGTCATTGTATACTGTTTCTAATTATATTGTTCTTCACAGGCATTTTAGCCATGTAATAAATAATAATAATAATAATCTGCATGTGGCTAAGCTCAAAGTCTCAAACGGCTGGCATACGCTTCTTCACTGGTCCTCCTATCCTTTACCGATCCCCATTACTGGTTCCCCTTTTATTAATCAACCCTTTTCGGTCCCCCTTCACTGGATCCCTCTCACCGGTCCACATTGCTGGTCCCACCTTCACTGGTCCCTCCTTTATTGGTCAAACCTTTACCGGTCCCCCTTACTGTGACCCCATCCTTTACCGGTCCCCCATTAGTGGTCCACCTTCACTGGCAACACGTCGTCTGAATCCGGAACCCTCGCGCGACATCGGTGACACCTCTTCTGAACCCGGACGCCTGTTGAACAACGTCGGTGACATGTGTTCTCAACCTGAACGTGCATTGCGCGACATCGGTGACACGTCGTCTGAGTCTGGAAGGCCTTTCGCGACATTGATGACACCTCTTCTGAATCCAGGCACCTGATGAACGACGTCGGTGACATGTCTTCTCAAGTCGGGCCTGCTTTGCGCGACATCAGTGACACGTCGTCTGAATCCGAACACCCCTTGCGCGACATCGGTGACACCTCTTCTCAACCTGAACGTAGTTTGCGCGACATTGGTGACATGTCGTCTGAACATCGACGCCTGTCGACAGCTACAACAGTTGACAACTGGTGACAACTACAACCCCTTCCTTCCTTTCCCATACTTCCTCCCAACACACTCCTTCAGCACTTCTTTGCAAACAAACACACACACTCACCCACAGACAAACGACCGTTCTCGCTTATATATAGTAGGATTGGATCTCTTATCACAAGCCAAGAGCTATTCGCTATCTTATCATCTACTATGGCTATATTTTATGGATCTCTTATCACAAACCAGGAACTATGCCTCACATCTCCTCAACAACCGTGGTTATCTTGTGCGTATCTATTATCCAATCCAAGAACTACATCAAACCAAGAACTACGCCAAGCCAAGAACTATGCATAACTTCGTCACCATCTATACCATGAACTGTAATTGGCACAATAAATGTAAATGTGAATGTAAATGTAAACGATTTGGTCACATTGGCGTAGAAATCCTATGCAGCACGGGGGAATTGGTTTGCAGCAAAAATCTCTTAGTACATCGAACGGCATCCCTCGAACCAGCACATATGGCCGTCTTTAGCACCGCCCCGCAGTCTCTTCATGGTCATAATTGTAAATTTGAGTCCAAAAGCACTGCAATTGATTGGCTGAAACAGCGCAGAGAAAGACGGAGAGCAGTTGAAAATTATTCTAAACAATGCGGCGCCCGCTCACATACAGATTTATGTCGATTGTAAAGTGATACTGTTCTCACGTAATCTGCAGTATTTTTTGAAATAAATGCTTTTTTCACTGTGTTTTACGGAACGGAATAAAGCATTGCGTGTGGCATATTAGTGCCTATAAATAGTGACAGTACAACGACGAGCAATCGGTTAAATCACACATTTTGAAACCATGACGATCATACCGTGTGAACTAACACTTTCTCGAGGCGGTCTTTATTGCGAGGCACAACCTCACGGCTAACGGTCCTAGTTCTACAACCTGAGAATACATCTCAGCTGTTCATATAGTATTCAAAGAAGGCAATCACTTCAGAGTGTTGGGCTTAATAGTGAACATTCACCATAAAAACCTCGAATCGCACTGGGGCATTATACTTCCAGCGCCCGATGGAGGTGGCCCAACATTTGAGAATATGTAGTTCACTAACTAGGGAAGGGTTTCCACCTCCCATGGAACTTCAAGTTGAGACCTGGATCATTAGAAAGAGCTCGGAATGCTGATTAGGAATATGGGTGCAAAAATTGCAAAATGAAGTTCCTGAGCGAGTGGTCTGCCGAAATGGGGGCCTCACCACAGGCTGGCTGTATGACGCACTGGGCGCGAGAGTAATGAGTCATCGCTCCGCAGCTGCGGCGGCGGCGCAGGGGTAGTGCTCACGTTCGTCGGTTGTGACGTCGTTGGTTCGATTCCCGTTACTTCCCGTTTTTTGCAAATCACAATTTATCTTCGAAATGACTTTTTGTTCTGAATTATGATACGTGTCTGATTAAATAGCCGGGAAAACTACCATACACGTTAGTAAAAATGCTTTATGGCAAAAATTGCTATGGTGACATTTTTATTCACTATTTTGCACAAATAGGTTCCAAATCATATATTGAATAACAGGAGGTGTTTCTAAGAACTTGGCATTCATGGAACAAAGTAAAAAAATGTGTGGAGTAAAAAGATGAGTAGAATGTATGATGAGGAAGAAGAAAATGTCGTTGATCTACTCCTTTTTCGTCACACACTATGTCCTTTTCGAGGTGGTGTCCATTCTCCTCGCTGAATTTGGGGTGCCAGAGTAAATAAAAATGTCACCATAGCAGTTTTTTGCCTTCAAGTATTTTTACAAACGTGAATGGTAGTTTCCCCGGCTATGTAATCAGACACGCGCCATAATTCAGAACAAAAAGTCATTTCGAAGATAAATTACGATTTGCAAAAGAACCGGCAGCAACGGAAACCCAATCAAACGACGGCGCACCTGCTGAACCTTAGCACCACCCCTGCGCCACCGCCGCAGCTGGCGGGCCCTTTTTACGGAGCTCCTATGACTCACCACTCTCACGCCAGGTGCGTCGCACAGCCAGCCTGTGGTGAGGCCCCCGATTTCGGCAGGCCATAACTCGCTCAGGAATCTCATTTTGCAATTTTGACACCCATATTCGTAATCAGCATTCTGAGCTCTTTCTAATGATCCTGGGCCCGGATTCATCAACGCGCATACCCACGGGTATGCTGGGTATAGGGGGGGGGGACATACCCACGATGTGGGCATGCCCATGATTCATGATAAACCTTACCCGCAAAATCGTGGGTATATCACTGGGTAGAGAAAACCCTCCGATCGTCGTGGGTACATCCGTATACCCGCGACTTGTTCGTGCCCCATTGACAAAATGGCGCTCCAGTGAGATTAGCTGTTCTCGCGAGAGGCCCAGTTGTACTTTACCCTTGATTCTTTTCATGAATACGAATCGTATCCACTACCCACTGCTCGTAGTGGGTACGATTCCCTTATGGTACCTCTACCTATACCCATTGCTTGATGGATCCGGGCTCTTTTCTCAACTTGAAGTTCCATGAGAGGTTGGAACCCTTCCCTAGTAACTATTTTATTTATTTATTTATTTATTTATTTATTCAAAGCATAGATTATAATTTAGCGTGAAGAAACAGTGGTATGTAAAAAAAACAGATATGCAAACGTCAACCATTTAAACAACACACAATCTGCAACACACCTAGACGTCTAGACAAAGCGAACAAGGTTAGCAAGCAATAGCATTTCTACACGCTTGCACAGACATCCTCGATAGGTCATCGTACTTCCCAAGCACAGAGTTTAATTCCTTAGGAATTCTATAGGTTAGGAAATCCGACCTGGCTCTCGATTTTGCAATAGGTACTCGAAGTTTAAGTTTCCCTCTGACGGTTCTTGACACTGTTTCACCGAAAAATTCAGCTGGGTTGATAGATAGCTTTCCGGAAAGTAATTTGTACATCATGACAAGATCCGAGATCTTTCTTCTATTCTTCAGTGAAGGGAGACCAAACTGGACAGAGCGCTGATGTCCATTTGGTAGCTGGTTATAGTCTACTGAGAAGCATCTCATCATAAACTTTCGCGTAAAATTGTTTTGAACACTTTCTAATAGATCGATGTCCCTCTTCTTGGTTGGATTGAATACGGTAGTACCTGTTTCAACAATTGGTCTCACATAGGTTTTGTACGCACGTATATATACCTCTGGAGCGTTTGATTGCAAAGCTCTGAAAAGGTTGTAGATGCGATAACTGGCTCTTTTCCCCAGAGCTCTACAGTGTTTAGAAAAACACAAATCACTTTTAATAGTGAAACCCAAATCAGGAGCTTCTTGAATTTCGTCTAGAGCTTCACCTTTAATGCTGTAGGTTTGAGCCACTGTTTGACCCCTAGGTCCAATCACCAGAAGGTGTGTCTTTTCAGCAGAAAGCGGGAGATCCCATTTTTCTGCACACTGTCTTACTGCATCAATTGCTGACTGAAGAGAAGTTGAGTCTTCAATACGCTCATTTTTTTTTGTAAATTTTGACATCGTCGGCATACATCTTGCAGGCGACCCCTAACCTTGTTATGTGAGCTGGCAGTTCATAGGTATATATAAGGAACAGAATAGGAGACAACACACCTCCTTGAGGAACACCGCTGTATACGGAGAAAACCTCGTAGTACTGTCCCTTGACCTTAACCTGATATGTTCTTTTTGACAAAAACTGTCGGGTCCAATTAACAATCATTGAATGAATTCCTACTGGTTTCATTTTAAGGACCAACTTTTCCACAGGAACTTTATCGAAAGCCTTTGAAAAGTCACAATACACTACATCACTGCGCTTCTCGTCAAATGCCTTTGACCAGTCATCGAGAGATGTAAGAAGGGCAGTTTCCACTGACCTCCCTTTCATGAACCCATGTTGGTCTCTGGAGATTACATTATGGGATTCAAGATGCATTAAGATGTGCTTCTTGAGGATCTTTTCGAATGTTCTTGCAAATATTGAGGTGATGCTAACTGGTCTATAATTCCTGGGATCGTTTTGTGGAGCCTTTTAGGAAATAGGTGTTACAAACGCGTGCTTCCACCTAACAGGGACTTCCGATCTCATCAAGCTTAAATTGAACATATGTTCCAAGGGATAGGCTATGTGGTGAACGATGTTTTTTTATAAAGCTGACAGGAATGAAGTCCGGCGGGAGAGAAAAAGATTTGGGCCACTTTGCCAGCACGTCGATAATTTCTTCCTTGTGAAACCAAGGAGCAGAGTTCATTTGGGGAAAACGCGGTAGATCTTCATCATACTCCTTCTCAGGGCAGTCTAAACTAAATTGGCTCTTGTTGTATACTTTCTGGAACACTTCTCCCAATAAATCTGCCTTTTCCTTATCTGAAAAAATAAGCTCTCCATTACTATTAACTAAAGTAGGTATCACATTGTCACTACCAGTACGAGTGCTGATAAACCTGTAAAATGCTCTTCTATTCTTTGATTGCATTACTTTCCTTTCGATATACATATTGTACCGCCGAAGGGCTTTAGCATGTTTGATAGACAAAGTCTCATATAAAGCCCAATCCTCCTGTCTATAGGTGACGCATGCTTTCCTCCAACAGTAGAAACGATAACTATTCAATCTTCTTAGATGGTCAGGGACTCCTGTTTTACCTTCACCCATTCTACGCATAGGCACGAACATTTCGATTGTATGAGTGTTTCACATAACTGATCGACGGTGCTCCCGCAGCTCATTATTCCGACCCAGTCAATACTGGCAAGGTAGATCCCAATTTGATAATAATCGGCGCATTTATAATTTCTAATCCATCCAATTTCACTATTTTTGTGCTTTAAGTTCATTTGAAACGTGACCATGGCATGGTCAGTGCTACCTATGGGTGGACCTATTCGCACATCACTCACGAAACCTGCCCTATTGCACAGAAGAAGGTGCAAAACTGGATTTCTCCTGGTTGGAGCCAGCACCAAATGCTCGAAACCGTGAGTTTCAAAAACAGAGGAAAAGCATCTAGATATATATCCGCACCTTAGACATCAGATCTGGCAAGTTGAAGTTTCCCAACAAGACTGTTGCTATGTTTATGGCAGAATAATCGCTTATAGCCTTTGTAAGCTGATGTGACCTTGAGGCACTTCAGCCGGGAGTTCTGTACACGTCTCAGTAGCTGCTGCAATGGAAGCCGATGCAGAAGTTTGACAAAACTCCTCATCCATTTTAGTAGATGGAGCAGTGAGCAAGGCATACCTTAAGTTCCGAAAGATTAAAAAAGCTTTTAGTTTGTTCTCTTCTTAAACCCATAGTATTCTTATTCACTGCAGAAGCCGTTGTTTCCAGAACTCTGCAGACGTGGGCTGGGAACTTCGAGCAGGAGCGTTAACAGATGGTGGTTTATTTAGTAGGGTTGGATGGGAGTCAATCGGGAAGCGCTAGTGCTAAAGAAATTATGGTGGCTTGTTTATTATCACAGGTAGCAAAAGTCGTCTCGTCGAAGGCATAGAATCCCTCTTCCCAGCGCTCAGCTGCTGCTAAGAGGTGCGAGACCAGCGCTCTCTTGTAGTGTCCGGCAATTAACGAAGTTCTACCTCTAGTTGAACAGCGAGTCGCCTCTAGTTGACTAGATCCTCTAGATCACAATCACTCAAGCTCTTACAAAACTAAAAAGGCTGGCTGAACCTGGCCGATGGCACGCAGACGTATAGTTCGAGTACGCAAGCTCTTTCCTCGGACGTAGTAGTTTGAATCATCTCGTAGTTCGAGAAGCCGGTTCAAGAGTCGTGAACAGGAGTACAGAGCATTTGTGGCATGAAAAGGAGATCGAGCTTGGATCATCATGATATGTGAATAACCTGCGACAAGGAGAGGATTTTTCATCTCGAAGATAACGAACACTCATCCCGATAGAAGTCGATGGACCACGTACAGAGGTGTGAAGCAGCTGTGAAGAGCCTGCGGCCTTTGAACAGTGCCCGTACTTCGTCTGTTTCAAGTACTTTCTGTCTGCGTGTCAGCGGTATTAGACGCCCTTACACTATTGTGTTGAATAATTGAATTTTTCTCGTTACCTATCATTGCTTTTTGATTAAAAACCCGTCAGTAACAAACAAGTTGCAAAAAGGTTACCTTCCACAGCATACGGCTGGAAAATGTTCAGAAAACGTCTGAAGATTGTTGGAAGTCAGAACTTCTCAAATCTCTACCGACAAGTTGAAATGCAAAATGCCGCAACGCAGGAGGACCGCATCTCCGAGCTCCCTCCCATGAAGCAGAGTGCTATCCTTTGCGCCACACTGCTTTGTTGTCCTCTCGGCGGAGCATACGATTGCCCCTATCCCCTCCAGCGTTCGTGAGGCCGCGGCTCCATACAGGGTTCTCCCAACGCAAGTTATAGTATAGGTTGGCCAAATTCGGAAAGGATATTTTTCATTATGATAAAATGTTCGGTTACACAACGGCCACTACTTATAGGTGCGCCGATACCCTTTACGGGGCAGGTCTTTCAAACAGGAAGATCGCGGATCAACTACGGCGATGTCACAATTGCACCAAACGCTACTTGAGGGACTCGGAGGTTGCAAACAAAAAACAACGGTTAGCATTGCAAGAAACTAGTTCAGAAGGAATGAGGATCGCAGAAGGAATGAGAGTTGGGCTGCCTCCAACAGCATTTTGTCCACGAACGATCTACGACGTCGTCTAGACCTTCCAGTACAGAAACGTAATAGGTACTACGCTGTCTGAAAGTTGCACCGTACTAATTCTTCCGTTTAATCCAAATACTGTTCGTCAACTTATGAAGCGAGTATCTTACTTGATGGCCCGGGAAAGGGCTGCTAGGCTCCAGTTCGCCCTTGCTCGCATAAGATGCGTTTACAGCTTCCTTAAAAAGTACATTTTTGACTTTAGTTGGTATTGCCTCCAAGAAAAAAAAACTTGAGTAGTCCGAAGAGTATAGACACTACTGAAGAATCTTTAGGAGAGAGCAATGAGTGTTTTCTATCCTCAACATTGGCGGTGGAAGCCTCATTTCGTTTTCGTTTTCTGGATACGGATATGGTGAAATGAAGTTCGTCTTGCGTTGTGTAAACAGCGATGAGCGAAAATTGCTCGGAGATTATTTGCTGTCATATTAGCGAAGATTTCGCACATATAACCTCGCTCTTCAGTAAGATAATGCACATCCATACACGTATCACAGACGACTACAGATTGTCAGTGCTATTGGAGTGAGTTTCTGGAGTGGCTTGATTGTTCTCCAGATCATAGCTAAATACAAAACTTGTGGAGCACTTTTGTACAGAAGGTGTCTAATGATAAAATCAGATACTCTTCGGTTTCTGATTCGAAAAGCGCGGAACTTGATGCATGGGCTAGTGAGCATGTCATCAAGCATGCCAAATAGAATTTTAGACATTATGCACAATAAGCCTGTTACTAGTTTTGTAATGGATTAGGTTACTACGACAATTTTGCACGAGACTAAGTCTTTCTTTTTCAGAGCTCACGGTATCCTGCACTGCTCACGTGTTCTTTTTAGGATTCTTACATACTTGTTTTCTCCGATGCCGAGCACTGTGGTGGCGTTATTGAGTAACAGAAGAGGGTGCTTTGGTTAATGGTGGAGGGGTGGACGTAATTTTTCTGGAGTGTAGTTAAGGTTTTTGTTCCATAGTAGTGTATGAAGATTGTTATAAAACTTCAAAATTTTCACACCATCGCTTAAATATGTTTTCCCTAGTTTTAAGTGAATATTTTTAGGGGTGAGAATACCAAACATCCAACAATTTATTATAGTTCCACATTCAGTGCGGAGTTTCAAAACAACCCATAGGGGTAGCGAACTACTTAAAATGCCATACAAATTTTTCCATAATGCCCTTTCCTTGCCAGTTGTCAGTTGTGAGCAAGTTCTTACATTTACTTTGGCTTTTCAAGAAAGTTGCAATCCGTTCCATGGTTTTCGTTATGGTGCGATTATCATTGTGGTGGTCTAAAGTAGAGCATCTTTTGCCGGCGAGTACAAAGCCGATGACCACCCACTTAGGCGCGGAGCAACCTCGCTAAGGTACGTCTAACTGAGGACCGGCGGGGAACGGGGCAGATAAATGGTCGCTGCGGAGGCGGATAGGGGTCTCTAAGGTTTGTCGAGGTCCGGGATCCAGGAAGAGCCGGGTCACTTCCGCCTTCGTCAGCTCGTTTGACTCGCCTGGACTTTATTCGCCAATAAATCTATTTGTTTCCTTCTGCCTCTTCACACGGTGAAGGAGAAATTTTCTTAATAGAGAGCGCTAAGAAGGGACCTCAGAGTTCCCAACAAGCGTATCCTCAGGAAGCAATAGTAGTGTGCACAGGAAAAGCTATTCACAAATTTTTTATTGAAAATACTTATTGAAAATAAGTTAACAAGAGAGCAAGAGGCAAGAATACGACGGAGAACTCCAGTGGGACGCTCCGCTCCCAATCGTTCCATCGTTTGGCTCTCCATAATCCCTCTGTTTTGGCTGGCGCGGCCTTCCTTGATGACTCATTACGTATTGTATTATTATACGAGTATCCCTTACACGGGTTACACCATCAGGTGTGCTACATTTCGTTAAAGGGGCGGAGGTAAGGTAGGGACGCCGGAGCAAGAGTTCAAGAAGGAAGGAAATCTGAGGCTGTAGGAAAGAAACATAAAGAAAAATGATGAGTTGACGTGAGATGGATCCTCAGCTGGTAATGTCCGTATTTTGAGAGCTCATGAAGACTCATTGCAGTGCTATACAGGGAGTAGAATGCTGAAGGCTGTACTCCTGCAAGAGTTGCACGTGGAATGGGAGAAAGTTTTGAGCCTTAACAGGCACAGTGAAGCAGTCGCTGGCATGTAAAAGCTGAAGTTATAGTAGGCGTGCGGCGCGCGTCTTGGCTTTGCTAGAACTGCAAGAGGAAAAGTCACAATAATCTGCAATGTCGTGCAGCTGTGGAAGGACTGCGAGCTGAAGGGAATCGGTAGGAAAAGCCTCATGGTACCAACGAAAGCAAATTACAATGACACAACTCAAGCCAACATGTGCGTGCCGTCAAGATTTCGAGTGCGGAGTAGTAGACTGAATTACACAAGTGTGAAATTGGAGGTGAATCTGTTGAGAGCTTGCTTGACACAGTGTGTATAGTTTGGATATAAATGATAACGTCAGAAGGAAGATGGGGTTCCCAACGCATGAGAAGACTACTGGTGAAAAATGCCAGCAGTAATCCAATGAGGGGCTGAGGCGCGATTGAGATTAAGGGTGTGGCATCGTAAACACCACCCAACTTGCTAATCGGGCTCGAGTAGGCTCTGAAGAATAGAGAAGTGTCACATAATATAAGGATTGCGGCTGAAGTAAGGTCGGAATTGAGTGGGAACCTTGGAGAGGGGTTGAAGAAGACCTATCAGAAAGTGTTTGAACAAGGTCTGGAACAAAGCACACAGAAGAAAGGTAAGTTTCAACTTCCATGATGGTGCGCGTCCAGCGTTCCGTCGCCGAAAGTTGTGGACAGGTCGCACACGCCGCCATTGAAGCTATTAGTAGAGATGTTATACTGGCCTACCTGTCCCTGATGGGACGTACATAGATCTCCTTAACGCTTCAGAAAGCAATAGAGAGACCTCAACCGGTCTTCAAAATATATCCTCAAGGATACAACACCTTCCCTTCTTGCTAGTGTTTTTAAAGTAGTCGCTCCTGAGAATTCAGCTTGCATTCATGGTCGGTAAACTGAAGTTTTGTAGCAATAGATTTTCTTGAAAATCTGATGTGCACATTCTAATGTGCTTTAAACAAATAATAAGAAATAAAAAACTGCATGAGGTTCTAAGGCTTCTGGTAACCTTTTTCACGCATTGCGGAGGAGAAGCTCTTTTGAACACTATGGTTTGGAATTTAGTGAATGGGTCTGTGAACTCACTGGCAATCGCGCCACAATACCCTGTTTACAGTTCTTCTATCATCGCCCGACCATACTCAAGCTGTGACGTGGTAGGACAGGAATCGTGCCGCGCCTGAACCGACGAGATTCTTTCATTTCTTGTACTCGATCTCACATCCACTAAACCACATTTTTAGGGCGTACAAGTCCTTCTCTTTATCGTCGTATTTATATTATTATTATTATTATTATTTATATAATTATTTATTTATTTATTTATTTATTTATTCTTTATTAAAGACCACTTACGCTGCTCTTCATCCACTTTCAGGAACTTTTTAGTTACAAGAGTGTGTTAATATAAGTGCGACGGTATGAAGGGCTGCGATGAAACCGGTGCAGTTAATAACTTTGTCGCTTTTCTTTCCGAGCGATTGGAATTGCTCTCATAGGGGGTTTTAGGCCCATCTCGGCAGTTTTTCGGTGATGGCTCAAAGTGGGTTGCAATCATAGAATTAAACTCACCAGCAGCATTTCACTCGTTGTGACACCCATAATAAGGCATTTCATTTTCTAATCTCAAATTGCTGTGGAAGAGGTAGAACGTCGGAAACATGTCTGAATTGACAAGCTCGTTCAAAGAGATGAATGTGGCATATCTTAAATCCAGAAGTGAAAGCATGTTTCTTATCCCTGTAATCCAGACGTTCGACCTTATTGCTTAATGTTGCTCCGAACTCTGTTACTTTGTAGGTGAGTGGGAGATTGAATCTTGAGGTAGCTTTCTCCTTCTCAAATATACAAGTGCAGGTTTTGTTATATGTGAGCAAAACAGTTGTTTCAGGTTCATTTCTTCGGCTGAAATTGCTCATATTTGGCACAGTCCCACAGAAGGCGAACACGGATATCCGCCACACCTGCTGCATGGAGGTCCTACGGCGTAGATGTGCCGGCCAATTATCAGCCCTCTGAAATTATCAAGAATGTACCTTCCAGTTCCAATATAATTTCCATCTTTTTGGCAAGAGTACAGAAGAAAGTTGTCTTACTGAGGCGAGTAGTGACATACGACGTAGGTCTTTGATTGAGCAACACAGTTCGCAATACCGCAGCCTAGCTTGTACGATTTCCCCCAGGCTGCCTAAATCTGTTCACGTCAAAGAAGCAAAGACTACAGGGCATCAGTTAAACACTAGCTATAATGCTTCGAGATAGATGTGTAGAGTGACAATAATTTTCATTTGCGATCCTGCTTGCTGGATGTTGATAAATTGTTACGACATGGGCTGAAGCTGTGCCTAAAAATCGAAGTGATATCAGTACTTATTGTACACCGCCAGAACCTTCCATATCGAGCAAATTCGTGTGTTTTAGCTGACAGAATTACTCTATTAGATGCGGCATAGCGCGAACGGAGGAGGCGCCAGCTATTGGGTGCATTCCGATTCATGGTGTTTGGTTTGTACATGCTGCGATTAGAGAAACCAAGTTTTTCATCCCCGGAGCCGCTGTCTTGCAACCATGCTTGTCTAGCAAGGATGAAGTGCTGACGTTCACATCAGTGGTCTATCGCAGGCCAAATACGAAATCAGATTTCCTCGTCGATATACCACAGAAAATGAATGGGTGGTGCATCCAGCAAAGGGATTGACTAAACCTGACCTTTATCCTCTATCCTCACAAGGGAAGCCCGAACTTCTTCCAAATATTACCAACGACAGTAATACTGCAGGGCATCGGACAAGGATCCCAGAACTGTGTTTCGTTTTTGCTACTGACCACTGGGTGGCCCGAAAATGGCAAAAAATTGTATCACTTCAGTTGGCTGATGTCATAAATGACACTCGGAATAGCCCTGTCGTGCTTAGAACTGAACCTACAAAAGGTTTGGAGCACAAATAAAAGTTTGATTATAGTAATATGATAATTTACGACGATTCCTAGACGAAGCTGCAGGGTACATTTAAGTGATTCATTCGCATCGATGGTGGCAACGACTGGGTGACCGAGTAGATGGCGATGCGAACTTACAGGAGGGGGATGGGGTCCGGCGTTCGATTGTTGGGGGATTTGCTAGATGGTCTCTTCCAATTTTTACACAAGAAGAGTACATTTTGGCTTCTGTAGGATACCGTATTCGCTTCCTAACCCCGCTTCCAACCTGTTGCCAGATGCGGAAGAAGCTGGTTTTGTCGTGCGAAGTGATTTCGCGGTCCTTTGAATCACGCTCATTTCACTGAGAAAGGTTCCCTTAGGTGCTATCTCCATATGACTTCTTTAAAATATTTTCTATCAGTTTTGAAAGTGTTTCTCGCTGTCACTTCATTTGCGAGCACGACCGATAAGTACTGGTCTGACCCATCATCAAGGCATGCTCATTGCTCTTCGGGTTTCTTTAGAGACTGCTCTTTATTCTTCTCGCAACTTTTTCAGCTAACTGCTCTCAAGTACCGCACATTTTATTCATCTCATGTGATTGGTCGCCCTGCTGGGTGTTTTTTCCTCACCACTCTCGTATAGATACACTTACGGGCGACGAATTGGGGCCATTGCAGATAGGAGCACTTGCAGTCACTCCCTCAACTCTATAGGTCGAAAAAGATTTTTCGTCCCAAATTCATCTATAGGGTTATTTAAAAGGCAGAATTAGGAGGCAACCATTTTCGGTGAAACGATAGAAAACAGAAGGTTACGATAGGTGTGGTGTAAGTAGAGCAGTACACGCCGAATAACCGGCACTGGTGCCTTTCACGACTCCAAAGGTCGAGGAGAAGACGAAAGAAAAAAATTCGCTCAAACATCGCCCACGCGGGTTAATTGGGGTACTGATCACGGATATGATACCTGTCATTTCTGTATATTACGGCAGGTTACGGCAGATATGGGTGAATAAAGCTGCCCACGTTAGTGGGATCACTTCCTTCTCCAATGCTGTCAGACTTATTTTCCAACTTTCTACTTCAACCATTGATGGAAAGTAGTGCAAGCAAAGTGATAATCTAGAAAAAGACTGATAGATTCGTGGTCAAGTGCTTAAATATAATATTTCCCATATGTGAAGCCAGGGCAAGATCGGTGGTCGTGACCTCGTCATCCTTATTCACCGATACCCAATAATACGGTACCCTTCCGAAGCCACAATGTACTTTCTTTCGTAAGAATGGGAACAGACCATCTAGCAGATACAACAACCACCTCCGGAATCGGACCCTCGACCTCCTCGCACAAGTCCGCTTCGCTATCAACTCGGCAACCCAGTCGCTAGCACCGTCGATGCGAATGAATCACTTGAATATACCTTGCAGCTTCGTCTTAGGAAACGTCGTAAGTTATCTTATTGCAATAATCAAGCTTTAAATTGAGCTTATGTAGGTTAAGTTCTGAGCCCGAAAGCGCCATTCCAGGTATCGCTTATGCCTTATCAGCCCGCTCTGAAATGATACCATTTTGGCAGTTTTCAGACCATCCAATGGCCCGTAGCGAAAAAGAAACACAGTTCTGTGATTGTTGTCCGATGCCTACAAGACCATATAGGTCTTGTTGAGAATCGAGGGGGGAAGTTAATGGGCTTCCCTTGTCAGAGGTCTATTCTAAGTAGAGCCAAATTTAAATCTCAAAATAAATACAATGCAAACTTCAAGTGTAAAGAATAGAGAACGGCGCCAATTAACTCTTTTTAGGATGCGCCATACATTCGACTTCTAGGGGATGACATGGAAGTCAATTGATTCCGTATTTGGCCTATAAAATGACTTGTAGTAGGCAACTGATGAGCAATGCTTTACCCTTCCCAGACTTGTCTGACACCAATTCATCGACCCCGGCGAAATGGAAGGCTTGGCTGCCCTTGAGGGGAAAACAACCAGGAACCTGAATGGGATGCTCGCGACAGCTAGTTCCTCCTCCGACATCCCATGGACTCTCGCAAACTCTATGACAACAAACACTGCGATCTTGTCCTGACTGCTTAATCAGACCAAGAAGATGCTCGCTGCCCTAAAAGGGACATTCTTAATGTGTCGTTATGCGCATCTCGAACCTGAGCTATTGTGAAGCTGATCGCTGTTCTCAATCACACACCTCGTTAACGATTTACAAGTGTCTCAGCCAATTATCTCAATGCTTATACCGTTACGAAGTCGTCATCCATTCAATTGGCGAGGGTCTTTCGACGTGGTTTAAAGAGCAGTGTTTCGGAAGACCTATCCTCTAACCGTCGCCGATATAGCACCAGCCACAGGTCACAGAGAAGTATGTTGTTAACTTAGTAAGGTAAACATCCTTTCTGATGTTTGTTTTTCTGCATTCTGTATTCTGCAAAAATAATTGAAATAGTTCATAACATCCAGCTTCTTTCTTTTTGCAGTCTACTACGTCAAACATGCACCTAGTGATCTGCAACGACATATCTTTATCATTTCGCGTACATCAATTTGCCTGCGAAAACACCGTATATAAGCAGCACGACTCATTCATGAGGTTAAAGTGTTCTTCCAATCGACGTCCTCTCCAACAAATACAGTTTACAACGTTGCGTTTATTGTGAATGACATGGGTTAGCATTTAAACTGATTCCATGCAGAATTCCATTTATCTCTCTCTTGGAATCCTTGGACTCTCTTGGTAGAGAAAGACCGCTTATCGTCGTGGAGCACCCGAGGTGGTGCACAGGGAAGAAGTCGCAATACAAACGCGACCTTACATGCCTAGAGAGACAGGTATGGTGCACAAAATGAGTGCTCTTGCACTGTCGGGTCGGCTCATTTCTTCTGCGTGGGCTTGGCGTGTTCACACACACAGTGCGTAGATGTGTTCACCTCCGCGCATATTGTGTACTGTATCAGTTTAGCCTAAAGCTTGCAGGCGGTAGACTGGGAGTACATCGCAAAGAGTTCTGAGGCTGCCTGAAAAGTCTTACTCATCCCTTCGATCAGTTTGGCGGCTGGCCGGAATCCTTCATCCGCACGACAGAGCCTGACTAGCTAACATGCTGTATTTAAATTAAATATACCTATAAAAGTTTAAAGGTTCGTTTCTCCACTACCTTCATATGAACCTTTTGTCATAGCATCTCCCCGGTGGCTCATCAGTGAAGCGTAAGCAGCATTACTAAAGGATCTCATTTTGTGACCCCAAAAGATCACTATTTCTGCAGCGATGGAAAGGGCAAGTACGAAGAGGCTGCTAAAATCTCAGGAAGAGGGACGTTCTGCCTGAAAGCTCAGGGAGGGGGACGTTCTGCCTGAAAGCGGGGCGGGCAAAGCTGCGGGACACTGCCTGTGGAGCCAATTAGCGTCGACTCGTGCCGTGACATCCGCCGCTTCGCACTCAGCCAGACAGCCCTCGCCGTGGAGGCGATGCTGACCCAGCCAACCACGGGAGCATGTAGGTCGACAAGATTTGGTGTGATTGCAATCAATAGAGGGGTAGGACGCTCAGACCGCTTGCATTGGCAGTCCAGAATATGGGATCGATCTGAACCCTACCATCTTCTATATTAGAATTTCGAGCTCTATCTAATAATACCCAGAAAAAATCTTGCCTCAATAACTCTAATAACACCTTTTTCAGGCGCTCTTTAACTTTCGTTCAAAATCAGTTTTTATTTATATCAGAATTAATTACGAGGCATGCTTCCAGGCTACTGATGTGAACTCTACCATCTCATGTATTAGAATTTCGATCTTTAACGAATGAGCCAGAAATTATCCTGTCTAAATAATCCATGAGGTGACATTCTAGGCGTTTATCTTCGTTAAATATCACTTTTATCTATATAAGAATTAATTGCGAGGTGTGCTTCCAGGCGGAAATTGCGCGAGGAATGTAATTAGATAGACGAGAACCTTTTAAGAGCACCCCAAGTGCTCAACTTTTGAAAATGACATTATGATCCTTCAATGCGTAGAGCAGAGTATTCATAGTCTGAAACTGATTTGATAGTCGGTAGACCTTCTAACCAGGGAATGCCGTCAGCTTTCCATGGAACTTCGGAATGGTACCTATACCACGTGAAAAAGCTCGAAACGCTGATCACAGTTGTGTAGAACAAATTTGCTAAATGGAGCTCCTAAGCGAGTTATGGCCGGCGGAAGCCGCGATATCTTCCATGTGTTAGGCGCGCTCATTCAGCTTCAGTATTGCGCAGAAATCAGCGGTTCGGCTATCAGCGCCGTCAGCAGCGGCGGCGGCGCAGTGGTGGAGTGTCCACTCCACAGGATTGGGGTGATTGGTTCGGTTCCCGCCGCTGACGGTTCTTTGCATTTTGTGATCTATCTTCGACGAGGACCTATAATCTCACATTTAGCACATTTTTGAGCGAACGGCTAATGGCGACTTGCATTTACATCTATTTGAAGACGGAAACGTGTTTCAGGTAAAATGTTTTATTCATGACGTGAAGCAAGTCAGAAATTCAAATCAAAACAAAATAAAAAGTAAAAATAAAATCAAAAATCAACAAAACTTAATAAACATAATAAATAAAAAGTAAAGGCACTAGCTAAAAGTTCCGACTCCACCGACACGACTTTGGTCGAAAAAATTTTTTTCGTTGAAACTTCGTCTAGGGGGTTATTTGGGGTGCTGATCACGAATCTGACATCCGTTTTTCACGATTCGGTCGGAGACCACCCATGCCGTTGCTACAACCGTTCGGCCGAAGTGTGCCCAGCGAAATTGGTGACTCTGCCTGGACCACCCTAGTTGAAGGTATGGGTGGTCTCCGACCGAATCGTGAAAAACGGATGTCAGATTCGTGATCAGCACCCCAAATAACCCCCTAGACGAAGTTTCAGCGAAAAATTTTTTCGACTGAAGTCGTGTCGGTGGAGTTGGAATTTTTAACTAGTGCCTTTACTTTTTATTTATTATGTTTATTAAGTTTTGTTGATTTTTGATTTTATTTTTACTTTTTATTTTGTTTTGATTTGAATTTCTGACTTGCTTCACGTCATGAATAAAACATTTTACATGAAGCACGTTTCCGTCTTCAAATAGACGTAAATGCAAGTCGCCATTAGCCGTTCGCTCAAAAATGTGCTAAAAATGAGATTATAGGTCCTCGTCGAAGATAAATCACAAAAAGCAAAAAACCCGTCAGCAGCGGGAACCGAGCCAATGAACCCAATCCTGTAGAGCGAGTACTCTACCACTGTGCCGCCACCGCTGCTGACGGCGCTGATAGCTGATTTCCGCGCAATACTGCGCCCTACGCTGATTGAGCGCGCCTAACACATGGAAGACATCGCGGCTTCTGCCGGCCATAACTCGCTTAGGAGATCCATTTAGCAAATTTGGTCTACATATCTGTGATCAGCGTTTCAAGCTCTTTCACGTGATATAGTTCTCAATCCGAAGTTGCATGGGAAGCTGACGGCATTCCCTGGTAAGGACACCTAAGTACTCTAGTTTTTTTCAAAGCATTTCGTGAGTGTTTCCTTACTCTTTAATTGGTGGAGGTGACATTGGCTATGCAGGTACATTGCCTGTGGGACGTGGGTTCAAAATACTGCTAGTAACCACAAAGACTGGGCGAGCAACTTGAGGTATTGCGTGATGAAATTTGTTCACGGTAAACATTACACATGACGAACCACCTATCCAGTCTTAGTCTCGAAATATATGATGTGTGCATTAAAAAGCTCCATAGTAAAATCAGTTACGAAATGCTAAAGAGATGCCATGTTGAAACTAACATCTCAAACTTCTGTTAAAAGATCTCTCGTCTATCTAATTGGAATCCCCGTGCAATTTTAGCCTGGAAGCATACCTCGCATTCAATCCTGATATGATATGTGAATAAAAGCTGATATTTAGCGAAAAATAAACACCGCCTGAAAAAATTCGCTTTATCGGTTATTGAGGCAGGATTCTTCTCAGGAACATTTAATAGAACTCAGGAAATGGTAGGATTTGCATCAGTGGAAAGGAAGTGTGCCTCGCAAGCAATTAATTCTGATATCAATAAAACTGGTATTTAAAGAAAATAAACAACGCCTAAAAAATCGCCTTATTGGGTTGTTTAGACAGGATAATTTTTGGCTCATTTGATAGAGATCGAAATTCCAATAAGGAGATGGTAGAGGTCACATCAGTAGCCTGGAAGCATGCCTCGAAGTTAATTCTAATGAACCTGCTCGGAGTGCTGCAGCCGAATAAAGGTTCGATATGATTCCTGGCGCGACTATCCTCTCTACTGTTCAAAGACATGCCAAGATTCATGGACAGTGGCTCGTTTTGGTGGCATCTGTTGATCAAGAGTTGCAACCGACTAGATTCCGCAAGATGTCAAAATAACGGCAGGATGCCCATCATCAGCGCGTTGGTTGGACTTCTTCAGAAATGCCCTAAACGAGGGAAAAACGTTCTTCGTGTCTATCGGGTTAGGAGGACCATTTTAGGCTCATCCCGGAACAATATTTCAGGCTCAAAGTTTTGCTAGCTGGGAGTACTCAGCACTACCTCGCCATGCGACACCCCAAAAGATTTTCAAATTTTTGGCCTTTACAGTAGCTGTGCCAACGTTTCAATATAAAATGGAGTTCCTGTGGAATGATTAAATGTTGTACATGATAGTTGCTGAGATGAAGATACTAATCTAGATCTGTAGGCACTAAATCTCATGCAAGCAACAGCGTTGCTGTCGACAAAAGCAATGCTTAACAATTCTCAAGATGCATTTAGATAAAAGCGCAAAAGAAAATAAAAAAATAGTCATCCACTTTGGGTTCAAAGAAGATTAATTGAATAAAAAAAGTTTCTCTAGAAAGTATTTTCTATGACATTGTTCATTGTCATATTATTTCTTTTCTTTTATTTGTTTGTCTACTGATTTTCTTCCGGAGGAGACGAGCAATTATTCAACCATTCCGAAGCGAAACATGGCCACCTACCTTCAAAAAGCCGCGGCATGCCGTTGGCTTATTGTGAAGGTAAATGTGGTACATGACTTGCTGGTTGATGCCATGAGCTTTGATTTCGTCAAACCAATCCGTCACAGCCTGAACACGAAGGAAACAAATTGTACATAGCATTACTTTGTGGAGAAAGCATGAACTATCTGCACTATTAATCGCTGGCGATGGAGAATGATTCGGTAAACAGTTTTCTACTCGCTCTAATAAGGGTAAATTCACCAGCCGTCGTTCTTGCGTTTAGTGATGAGGAACTGACTAAATCGGAATAGCAAAAATAAAGACACTAAGGTGTTCTGTACTGATCTGTGAGAGTGTTAATCACAACAAAACATCGATATGACAGCTTAAAACCTCAGTACCAGCCATATGAGGCTTAAAGAAAGTGACTTGAATCATTTTTGTCAAGACCATCAGCTTAACTGGCTCCATGCTGATATCAGCGTTCGGATCAGCCCGATATACGGGTGTCCGCTGACAGGTCCCACAAGGTGTAGATGTTGCGTTCGATCAAACAGCGCCGGTGGTGTAATGGCATTGTCGCCGGGTCAGCAGTAGGTGCGGGTTGGAGTCCCTCCTATCGCTAGACTTTGATCACAACAGAACATCGTTATAACAGTTTACAACCTTAGGCCCATGGTATACTCCCGTCCGCTGCAGCGAAGCGGGAGTGCACAGCGACGCGACGGCGCGCGATGCACGTCGCGAGCCGTCGCCATCGCTGAGGCTGACATAGTTCACGCAGTTCTGCAGATGGAGACTTTTGCAGAATTTTAGCGTTTCAGCTGATTCCGTGCATTTTTTTCTTGGATTCCTTGTTTTCTCGACCGTTTGTTCGTTGTTTCGCGTCTTTCCCGTTTTATTGCCTTCTGATCCGCATGCCGTCGTAGGATTTATTTTTTCAAAGATATTTCGTCGATGTCGTATTTTGCTAGAGGGGTTTCCGCCATGCCTGTGCTCACTCATGCACTTATTTCGTTTCTCATTCCAACGACAGGCACGGAATCGTCCCAGTGGAGGCCCAATTTTTGGAAAGTGATATTTTGCTAGAGGGGTTTCCGCCATGCCTGTGCTCGCTGATGCATTTATTTCGTTTGTCTACACTGCACTGCGACGAGCGACGGGCTGCGACGGCCGTCGCACGAGCAGGATTATATTCCGCTGCCGCCACTCGGAGGTATAAGGCCGAGAGTCCTTGGATACACCGCCCTCAGAAAGGGGCGGGGCGATGGACGCGCCGAGGACAAGTTGTCCGGGTCCCTGCCATCACATGGAGGCATCGCATTTCTAATCACTTCCCTTGGCCTTGCAGCTCTATCCTGAACTGATTTCGTTCTTGAGACAAGAGTCAGAATCTTGTTCACCATATTTGGAGGAAAAGAGTTTTCAGCTGCAGCGCCACGGCTTTCTTCAGGTCCCGCCAGTTGCTCAGCACTAAGACGTCGTCCGCATTTTCCGACAAGTACAGCAACATCTTAGCGAGATATGTCATGACAACAACGCGACCATCCACTAGAAAGTTCTTCAACACAAGGAGAATTGTCTGATCCTTGGAAAGAGAAGACGGTGAGCCGGTTTTGAGCACAATTACGGATAAGCCTTCAATGTAGAACTCCTGACCGGGACCACCCATAGTCTCTAGTTGAAGCGAAAATTTAAAGAATTGTGGCAAAATTGAAAGAATCTAGGGAAAAGAGCGACGCTCTCCTTTCCTCAACTGCCTCCATAACCGAACCGACTAGAGAATGACTTCAGAGCTCCCGAGATGCGCTTCACAATCGTCTCCTATCAGCTGTTAGGCTTTTTGGACGACGTCATGCCAACCAGGGATGTGCGGAATTTCCGTTTCCATGTTCCGAATTCCGGTTTCCAACCATTTTGGGCTCTTTTGTTCCGTTCCGCGTTCCGACTGTTTTTGGGCCGGAAGGCGGAAACGGAAATGGGCACTGTTCCACACTAGTTTTCTATTGAACACAATCAACGTATCAGTTAGAAAAATTTCTTCTTCATATAATTGTGAGAGAAATACTGTTTGACAATTCTAGTATTAGTATTCTTGGAATTGATTAGACTACCAAAAAGCGGTCAAAAATGATAATGGCTGAGTGCAGGGCAAAATTAATGTGCCGCAATGGCTATGTATGTACTGTATGCTAAGAAAGTGCACTCAGCGTTTGAATGATCATAAAATTCTTGATCCATTAGTTACAAATAGCTACAAAAACTTAGTAAGCATAGAGCGCAGTATCACGAAACAAAGGGTTCAGTGAAGTTGCGGCATGCGTTTGTCTGTTTCAAGATTACATCAGTTCTCCTGATCAAAGGTGCAAATTCCAATTTTTAATTTCGTTTGGTATTATATTCATCCATATGGTGTTGTGCGATTCATTTTCAATGAAACATCACGCATATCTAGCATGAGCTGTTATTTTGATGACTAGGGTGATTTACAGAATCCTGTCACAAAAGTATTGTTTCGAGAACCATCGTGGAACTGTCCAGCTGTGCCACCTTGGGCGTAGGGTTTCTAGCCTGGCACAGACTAAATATTCCTGTGGAAGTGTGGACCCACCATGACTAATCAGTGATCCAGTTATCATCTTAGATCCCAGAATGAATTCTGAGTACTAGTTTTGGTGATTACAATGTAACTGCTAATGTTGAATATGCAGATATCTGTGCAGTCCCCACGCCGTCCATGATAACATAGGTTTCTAAAAGTGTTGAGAGCAATCTCTTTCCTGGTCAGAAAATGGTCTATTTGGCTACTACAGTTTTAGACTTCACCCGAGTCAGTTTTTTTTTAAATGCGGGTCTGTAGGTAAGGTCATGTGGTTAAGTCGGTTAAGTCTATCGTTCAAAAAATAGCAGCATCAAAAAAGTCAGCGAAAAACCCGTCGCAGGAACTAGATATGGAAAGACTGCATGCTGAAATAGTGAGAATAGTGAAATAAGCCCCCAAATTTGTTTTCGTTTATCGCTCAGCCATAGCTAAAAGGTTATCATAGCAATAGTATGAATTCCTTGCTTGGATTAATGCTCATCCTCATCATAACATAACATAAACTATGTTATGTTATGATGAGGATGAATGAGCATTAACCTGTGGAAGATTATGCTGCTCGCAAAGTTCTGAGCAAGAAAAGGTGCAATAGAAGCCGCATCTGACGCCGTTTCAGATGCAATTTTTGAAAAAATTGGCGAACATGTGTCATTTCCGTTTTCGCGTTTCGTATTCCGGTTTCCGGTCATTCTTTGACCGTGTCCGTTCCGTCTTTCGTCTTCCGCTTTTTCCAGGAAATTTTCCGCACATCCTTTGTGCCAACTAACGACGGTTTCGCGCGCAGCAAACTTGTCCAAATAGGGCGGCGCGGGCAGGGCGGGAAGTGAGCGGTGGGCAGCACGGTGTACAGAACGACTGCCCCCGGGATGTATAACACCCCTCTGCGAGCGTCGCGGGAGCGATGGCGCGACAACTGGCAACCGCGCCCCACTGCGCCGTCCGCCACTGCAGTGAAGGCGCATTATTGACAGTTGCCCCGCGCCCGTCGCTGGAGCGACGCGGGAGTATAACATACGCCTTAGTATCGGCCACTTGAGGATTAAAGAAAATAACTTGAAGAGCATTAAGGAAGTCCGAAACATTGCTTTTCGTAAGACACAAAAGAAAGTTGAAAGGCCTATAACTTAATAAGCGTGTTGAACTTTCCCTAAGAGGTGACCGAGCAAATGACGTTTTAAATTTCCCACTAAATTCTTATAGAACCACCCGAATCTAGCAATGTGGTCTTTTGTTACCATCATAGAAAGTAGCTTTCTACAACTTGGCCGCAGGGATGAATGCGCATCATTCTTCTGCTGGCTCTTCCGCACCTCAAAATCCACTCCAGATCTAGTCTGTATGAGGAATGGAGACATGGGCAAATTTCTGTAACCTCAACACTTTATTGGATCTCCAACGTCCTGCACTGCATCTATATATCGATCTCATTTCACTATTCGAGTTTTCTAGAGTCACCGAACCAGCTGATGCAATGATATCTTTTCGAGTGCCTTGCCAGTTGTTGTTCTGCAGTGCTTATATCTGCTTTTATCATATTCTTCAAATCTTAATCATATGTTGTAAGTTTTGTGGCACGCTTCCACACAATGCCATATTATGTACTGTTTTCAGCCTTCTATCCACACTACCACACAAATGAATTCGTGAAAGTAGTTGACAAAATTGTTGTTAGACATTCCCTTCTTCAAAAATTTTAAAAATTGACTGAAATTTTTTTCGAAGTCTTGCAGCTTTTCGCAGCAGAGGATCTGCATTCCAGATACTACTCAAAATTTGCGAAAAGGTGAATTTCATGATAGCAGATAGTAATGCAAGAACGTTCACGCTGCCAAAAAAGATAATGGAACATTGCAGACAAATAACCAGTATTATTTGCTTTCCTGGTAGCCTGATAACCTCCTCTCTTTTTTGCATTTTATCAGGTTTGGTTTGGAGGACCAACGTATTGAAATATGTATTGAATGTATTGGGCATTCGCCCTAAAGTGACCATCAGTTCAATATCAAAGTCAACAACTAATAACGGAATTGGATTTACCTCGTCAGCAGCCATGACGAAGCTGGGTCGAAGAGCGGCGACGTGAAGATTCTCGTTCAGGTGAACCTGGGCAAGATTGAGACTGCACAAACGCGCTCGCGCCATAGCGGAATTTTCCAGCGAGTTGTCCCACTTCTAAATTCGGAACCGCAAATTGACCTACAAATGATGACTTTACTTCACCCTAGATACTAGCCATTCTTCGCATATTGCTTGCTTGAGGTAAAGGAGGATTCCTTTGTCCGTTAGGCCATCTCCCGAGAGCCACTTGAGATCTGAAAGGGAAATCTTTCAATCTGATTACAGCAGTTATAATAGCTAAGCTGGTGTTTCTTAAGTGTCCTACGTCCTCGGAGACTTCAATGCCAAAATCGGAATGCCTTTAAGGAAAGTCGGATTGAATTTAGATCAATAGAGCGGAACGACGAGGATAATCTCTCGCTAGGCTTCTGTCCGCCGCGCAACGTCTCCACAAAACTGTTTCCTGATGAAGGAGAAAAGCTATCGGTGAAAGTGTGAATCACCAAAAAGGTACGGATCGCTACGATGCAGATCACAATGACCTATTTACTACGACGGCTGTGGTATCCATTGATGATGCTGTAGTGCAATCGTTCTGCAGTGGATTGGATCAGACCCACTTCGAAAGAAAATGCTGTTCAGCCGCAAGCTGGAGATCAACATCAGCCATCGCACGAGAAGGAACAGAGTTGCCATTTATTATACAACGATGAGATGACTTACGTAAACACCTCGTACAACAAATTTGGACCGCACTTCAAATATCGACAAGGAGGAGTTGTTCCAACAAGGAAGACATTCGAGGCCGGGTACGATTATAAAACGGGCGCAGCGGTTAGCAGCCAACACATGCTGCTTTGCAAGAGAATTCACAGCGCTATAGACGCAGGAAGAAGTTGGTGCAAAGACGCTGCACAGAGACGATTAAGGAACTGCAGCAGAGATGCACAGTATAGGATAAGGGTAAAGGACGGCATTGCTCAATCCGTTTTGAAATGCGCAGCGGATTCTACTTCTACGGGATAACGTGGAGGCGATTCGAGTGCGTGTTTTGCCATACAATGACGTGCGGTGGCAAACCGATGAACAAGTCATCGCTTTATCCTTTCCTGCCAGGAATGCACAATTCACCGACCCCTGAGGGATGGAAGGCTTTGTTGGCCTGGGTGGGCAACCTGAACCAGGAACCTGGCATGGGGTGTACGCGACAGTCCTCCAACTGCTCTGCACGCGCCCGCGAACAAAGTACTTTTCTTTTTTGAATTCTTCTGAGCCAACGGTTACTCTAGTCTTTTACCGCTCTAAGATGGAGTCTATAACGGGAAAATCTACACGAGCCCCTTCCGCTCAACTACTCAGGCGGTAAGCCCAACATCCCGACCGGCGAAGGACCGCCTTCAATACTTCCTTCAGAAGTTCAAGCTGATCGTGAGATCAACAACAACTGAGAACACAAAACTTGGGCTAGTGGACATCCGCTACACAAGCTCACGTCGCACATGGACTCCTACAAAGGGAAAAATCCCCTATCAGTGTAGGAACTCGCGCACCGTCCTTCTTCACAAGAAGAGATTCACGAAGCTCCCTCCTTGTACCCCTGGTGAACGCGCCTTAGCTGTTTGCCAGCACTGCTCCCAAAAGCATATCAAGGACAATGGATTAAGTCCAGCCTACGGAACAGGTCCCTCTTAAGAGAATCATGTGCATGGACCACATCTAAATTGTCTCGAGAATCGCTGGAGATACCGTCTGCCCCTAGCTGTCATCTTCGTCACAGTTCTCTGATCCATCGCCCTCACCACACCCATTTGTAAGGGGTGCAACAGTGTCGTGAAGCTGTTTATCGCAGCGTTGCAGGTTACAGTGATGTTGCTCGAATGGGACTGAAAATGGCATTGCGATGGCAAGTGTTGATGGAGGATTCTTCTCACATCTTCGTTCCGCTGACGACGTCGTGCTCTTCTCGCGTTCTATCTCTGAAGCAGAGGCGATGCTTATCGAGCTAAACAAATCAGGGAAGAAGTAGCAACGAAGCAACCAGCGGAAGATACAGTTCATGAGGACGTACACTGCGAGTGATAGGGTATTCAACTGGAAGGGAGCCACTGAGAAGTCTTCCGACGTGTCTCATGGACGCTCGATGAACATGGAGAGCGATATGAACGATTGTGAAGCGCTGCATGAGCTGCTTTCGAACCTCAGAAGGAGGCTACAGATCATCTGTCGGACTACGACCTCCGAGCGAGGCCTTCGACTCGACAGTTCTCCCTCCTCTCTGTAACACGGCACAGAGTGGGACCAACTTCGCTGCCACGTCGAAAACGCTATGGACCGCGAACAGAACCTTCTGAAGTACAACAAACTCAACACCGAGCCGGACTTGAAGCTCCGACACGAGAAGGATGTCTCATCTTTGTGACTTATCGGACTATGTGTGAAAGGCCAAATGTCAGTCACACCGTGAGGAAACAAGACGACCGATGAACGAAAAGAGCAATAGAGCGGATCACGAGGGACGTCAAGCGCTTTCATGAAAGACCGCCAACGGAGTGGGCTGATTCGTCCCTCGCGTGGCTGACCGAATTGGAATTTCGAACGGGAACGAATCAGGCCTTGTCATTGTCACCAAATCCGAATGGTAACAACATCCTGGATGTCGATGGCGGGATAACGAAGCGAATGGAGACGATGCTGTGGCACATATGACCAATGAAGACGGACCAATTATGTAATTAAGCTAGTAGATGTTGTATTTCATGGTATTTGCGTTGTATCGCAGGCGGATCAGGCGCCGGCTGTCGCGTGCAGCCGATTTCACGTTCCTGGTCGGGATTTCCTGCCCAGGCCAACCAAGTTCTCCATACCTCTGGAGTCGGTGAATTGGTGTCAGACTTCTCTAGAAAGGATTAAGCGCGATATGTTGATCGATTAGGCCCTGCAACTCATTCTACAATACCGCTCCTAATTCGTGAACAATCGACGCTTTGCGACAGATTTATCCGTCGCAAACCGTCGATTGTTCACTAATTAGGAGCGGTATTGTATAGTACAAATACGCGTTCAGGTTGTCTCCACGATATCTCGTAGAAGTTGAATACGTTAAATACATCTCGCGAAGGGATTCACTAATGTCGAGCTTTATTCTTTATCATTATTTTTCATCGATCAGATGGAAAGCAGTCACTGCAGTAAGGTAATGTTTTAAACTGCTACGTTTTTTACTGCAATACTTGTTATATATCTTCGTGGCTGTATTTACCTGAATTTGTTGTGCAAATCCACAAACGTCTGCCTTACTTGTGCCGTCATTACAGCGGTACTTGGAGCTGTAGGAGCTAAAAACCTTGTTCATTTTACCAAAGCAAATATACGAGAACGAATTCACAGTTTCTTCTCCAGAATGATGGTGGTAGAATAAAAATTGCAAAAAAATGTCTATGTAGTGAATAACACGAAGAATCGGTGCAAAACTGCACACAAAATTTTTGACCGAATTGGTGGAACGATGGTTTGAAAGGAATAGCCTTGGTCTCTTTCTGCTATCAACTTATGACAAATTTGAATTTGCATCACAATGCAGTTGTATATTTAAACCAAATTTACACGCGTGTTCAAACCCTTGTTTAAAGGTATAGGTTTTATTCATGGCAAGAACTCAAAATCTCTCGTTATTCGAGCCGCAGGTTGGGAAAACTTTGTTTTTTGTGTCGAGAGCTTGGAAAATGCATTATTTATTCACCACGATTCGGGCGGGCGTAAGCCCCTGCGCAAGTCTCTACAAACAATTGTTACTACAAATCAACACCTACAGTACACTACAGTACACAAACGAATTATGGACATGGGTGGAAAACGCGTAGAAAATAAAAAAGCTTTAAAAAATTCTAGAAGACCCAAAGTTTGCTGCAGGAAAGCGGTGTGAATGCAATTAGGTGGATCTTCGAGGATTAAGCTCTGCAATTTTATGAGTCAATATGTGTATGTAGATGTCGCGGCGTAAATGCGGAGCTCCAGATTTATAAAAACAGGATCCACTTGGTAAAGGTTTTTGTAGTTTACACTAATGTTTAGCTTTCCTCTAATCTGAGTATTTCTTGAAGTTGATCATGAACAACATCAGCAGTCAAACTTCAGGTGCCAGAAATGATCCTTTGCGTGTGACTGATGAAGTTTGAGATGGTTTCACGAGGCTATGTACTTTTCTCGAAATTCTTCGCATAGTTTTCTGTTGTTGCACACGATGCGCGAACTGTCTTGCTCTTTTGAAGAAATGTCGACGTGCGGACAGGGTCGTCGTGCTGACCAAAGGCTGTTTGAATAAGCCTGCTCGTCATCACGTGTGAGTAGAAAGCGTGGGCATCCCAAACAATTAACTAACCATCTCCTTAGCCTTTTGTTATTATCTCCAGAGAAAAAGCAATTTTTCCTCTAAATAGGGTGGAGGATGCATTCGCATCAATAGCAAATAGAGAGACAGCCCCGGAGGAACTCATTCATTGGCCATACAGAATTCCCAGAGTGGTCTACGCAACAGAACGAAGGGAGACTTACCATTGTTTGCTAGCACACAATCATTCACAGTATAATAATTTTGCCCTATTTATCATAACTTTGGATAATTAAGGCATGGCACAAAATTAAGGAGAGGTTCTTTGAGCTTTGCTTTTATGGTGCTTGTCCCACTTTTCTCCTATTCTGAGCACATGTCTACTACCATTAAGAGCGAGCATATTCAGCTCAAAGCCCTAAATTCACCACTGCATTCCTAGGCAATTGCATCCTAACGTAGCCTCTAAATTTCGGGCTTTCTAGCGTTCTCATTAATCAAACCGCAGAACATTATGACACGAAAATTGGGTCATTTGCAAACAATTGCCAGACAACTTTATTTTTCAGAAATCTTTCTCACCTCTACTAAAACATAGTTCATACTCCGCGACGGAAGCAACGGGAGTGATTGGTGGACCAGAAAAATTATAAGTATCGATATTTGCTAGGCGATTGCTTGGCAAAACTCGATTTGTGTGACTTGTCTGGTCGACCAATCGCTCCAGTCGCTCCCGTCGCGAATTATGAACAGAGCCTTAGAAAATTTGTTGACAACACCAAACCCATCTACACATTCGTGAAGTGAAAAATCTAGATAAGGGAGAAGCATCTAAGACACGAGCTCCACCCACCCATAGTCCCCTCTCGTTGTAACGAATTCGGGTAGGACTGGACGCTAATATAAAGGAACGTGCGTTTCTTAAGGCATTCGATTCATTAGGTTGGATCACAAATTTTGCAAAAAAATAGCAATTTTGCAAAAAATCATTTTCGAGCAAAAACTAGCACTACAAACAAACGAAATAAAATGGACATGAACGAAGTGAATGCCGTTATTGTCTATATCCTTCTTCCACTTTCAAGCATTAAGTGGATTCCATCTCTATGGAACTTCCACGGAGGAAGCGATCGATCGACCGGTATACAGATGGAGGTCGGACGCAATTTCCGGGTTGTAAGGGTTGTAAGGTGGTTGAATGATTTTCTTCCAACCCAATTCCTCGATTTTTGCCAGCTTCTGAACAACCTTATAGGCTCGAGCGTTGTCCTGGGAGAAGAAAAATAGTATCGTTTCTCACTCCCATCTCTTAATTTTCCTAATTTTTGTTGGACATGGTCGAGCTGTTGGCAGAAGTGATCAGCGGTACTGCTTCACCACGTGGAAGCAGCTTCCAACACGCCTGACTATTGCACATCCGCAAGAGGCACAGCATGCGACGCAGTCGTCGGTGATTTTGGTGACCTTCACATCTGGTACAGTTTTATGGAACGCGGTCGACTGGGACGAGTGGAGATCAGCGGCCGATTATCGTGTGATTCCATTCGTTTTGATGGACCTGCACAGGAGCTCTTTGTTTACAGTAGTCGGCCCGGGGTGGGTTATCTTTCATGCTCTTCTGGTCAGAACGAACCAGAAGAGCATGAAAGAAAACTATATGTAGCGCTCCTACTCTATGTGTTTACTATCCTTCCTCGAGTCATTATTGAGTGGCCTAACATTCTGACGTTTTCGGAGGCTAAAAATGGCTAAAGGATTCTACTCATCCAATCGAACGCCTCATCGACTGCAGCCCTTCGGCTATCATCTTGACGCATAGCAGAAAACCTGACCTGCGAATGGTAAGCTCCCCGGCTGATTCACCCAGTAAAAGAAAAACGAAAAATCTCGACTAGATCCATCTAATTGTCGGTTGGGCACGGTCACCAAAGTTACCAATTTTCATGTTTGTTTCCTTTCTGAACCACAGCGTTTGATTCGAATTCGATAAATCATGTCGAACGCTTGAATTCAAATATTTGAGGAATCATTTGATTCGATTCCAAATGTCTGAAATTCGTGAGCATTCGATGCCATCGATTCTTTGAAAATTTGATCATAAGTATACCTCGTTCGTCTCATCTAGGAAAAGTGCTATAGAACGCATAAAAAAAAGACAAGAAATCGACAAGAAGCCGTGTCTTCAAACTGACAACGATCTATTGAAAAACGCCAAGCAGTGTTTATTTATATTTATTTTCGGTCCTACCTAATGCTTACCTGGACGACGCGTTGTTGTTCGCCGTGTTGGTCTCGTGGTTCTCCTTGTTGTTGTCGTGCCTGAGAAGCGGAACATTTACCTCTTATCACATTTGCAAAATCTTCAACTTGATAAATCCGCTAACGCGGAATTTCCACAATGTTGGCCGGAGACTCAGTTAATTCAAATTCATGCACGAAGTCATTACTATAGCAGTGCACTGATAATTTTGCCCTAACGTTATGTAAGAATCCTTTGTGAGTGGATAGTTTTGTGTGGCTACGACGATTCGCTCTCGAAATCGTTTCGTGTTCAATCTGTTCGGGCACTTTATCCAGCCAGGATAGGTGCACTGGTGTCACGTTTGTCCGCAATGGGTGGGGTGAGTTACGAAGAACTACATAGCTTGCCCAAGAGTGAGATGCGTGGCCCACGAGGTTTTTGAGTACGACCTTTGTCTTCTATATTCATTTTTATTTCACGTAACCCACGCTTATCTCCTCAAGAGGTTAACAGACTCACGAGCGACTATTGGCGGGGAACGCGGTGGGCGTAAAAAATTTGCCAAAAATCACCGTAAATCTAGGATCGTAAATCGTAATTACGCACACCCCTGGATTATATATTGATCACAACATTATAATGGAATGCTTTCTTTCCCTGATTGTCAGTATCTAATACTCACGCGACGTAGTTGTCTGTTGTGTTGTTGTTGTAGTAGTAGCTGTAGCTTTCACACACGCTTTGTTCACGCATCTCGTTCTGGGGTAATACGGGCAGTCCTGATCGAGGTCGCATGGTAAGTCCATCCGTATGCAGACCCAGTTAACGCAGTAGCGTTTGAAATACAACTGGCAGTCGGAGTCATCGCTACACGAACCAATGGGATGTATGCACTGGGCACCCTGGCATCGATAACTCGGGAAGAAAGGACAGTCAGAAGACGTCGTGCAATGTCTGCGCTTAACGCACAAGGAATTGACGCATTCATAGGGAGGTGATAATGGGCAATCACGATCTGTACTGCACGTCGACAGTACCCGGCATTTGGAATTTATGCATTCCAAGTAGGGGTATGATGGGCACTCTTCATCCATTGAACAGCTACCTCCGACTCGCACGCACTTCGACTGAACACAGCGTGTAGCGGGAAAATTAGGGCAATCCCTATCCTGCTTACAGCTTCCTCCCGCCTTCGAGCAAAATCCATTGAAACAAAGGACATCTGGATAAAAGCGGCAGTCGGTGTCCTTTGTACATGACTCACGAACTTTCTCGCAACGCGAGGCAATGCAGGCTGTATAGGGGCGGTTTGGGCAGTCCTCATCTCTAATACAGCTTTGGCCGACCTTGGCGCAGAGTGAATTGATGCAGGCGGTTTGAGGATACAGTGGGCAGTCTTGGTCTCTAGAACACTTCTGCCCAAGTTTCGTGCATCGATTGTTGACGCAGTACGTTCCCGACGGACAGTTACTGTCGCTTCGACAGCTGATGTCGCCTGGCTTCTTGCATGTTGAGTCAACGCAGTAGGTTCCCGGATAAGCTCTGCAGTCTAGGTCGTTGCTGCACTCTCGGCCGGAGGTTTGCTGCAGCGTGCACTTCTTATTCAGACAAATGGTGCCCGCAGGGCAATTCCATTTGTGCTCGCATTCGATTGTCTCTGGCCTCACGCAGACGTTGTTCACACATAGAGTGCCGGGGTACCGACGGCAATCCGAATTAGTGGTGCACCGCTGGCTTCCGGAAGACTGGGTTTGCGAACACCTGCTGCTTATGCATTCGGTACCTTCTGGGCAATCTTGGTTAGTGTGACACACTATATCACCAGGATTTACACACTGACGGTTCACACACAGTGTTCCAGGATGCCAGCGACAGTCAAAATTGCTGCTGCACCGTGGAGGACTGGTGGTCTGCCTCTCCGCACATCTGTTCTCGGAGCACACTGTTCCCACTGGACAATCCCGATCCCTGTCACAGCTTATTTGATCGAGTCTCAAGCACTGATTGCTCACACAGAATGTCCCAGGGAATCGACGACACTCATTACTGCTTCTGCACTGGAAAGTTGGACTGCTTTGTGACTGAGCTTTCACGCATCTGCCACGATCGCAGGCGGTCATTGGATAGAAGGGACAGTCGCCATCGCGATAGCAATTCTGGTGTAACCGGATGCATCTGGCATAGACACAATAAGTGCCCTTGTAAGGGCAGTCTGAGTCGACAGCACATTTGCGTCCATCAGTTACGCAGTGAGTATGCCAGCAATGTGCTCCCGGAAATCTATTGCAGATGTGGTTGGATGCGCAGTGTCGATTGGACGGAAGAACGTAGACGCTGAAAACAGAAAATTAGCAATACTAAGCAATCATAGTGCCGGAGATATTAAGAAGTGTACCGTAAGGGGTTATCGCTTGTAGTGGCTTTGGTTGTGATTTTTAAGTTGGCATTCTTAATCGTCCGAAACTGATGTTCCATGAACATCATCTGTTACTTTTATACATTTTAGTTTGAGTTTCTACTGATACCACTATGGCTGCTTAGCATTCTGTAGTTTGAGTAAGACACAATTAATCGCTATTGAGCTGGCGCATACACCTTTGACCGAAAATCTTTGCGTTCAAAGAAAGTTGTGTTTCAGCAATATTGCGGTATCTTCGATAAACTTCTAGCGCACCTTCCACGGAGTCCCCATCCATTTATTTTTTAAAATTAATTTATTTAAATTTTTAAATTTTTTAAACTAATTTTTTCATTTACTTGATCTTCTCATGCTTGAATCCGATACCCACTCTAGGCTTTAACAAAAAAAAACCTTCTTGGAATACATCTGGGTGAGTACCTTAACGTGGAGCAGCACAGCGTTACCAGCAAAGTTATGCGATGTCTAATCTCCAGTGATGACTAATCTTCTCAGTGCTACATACAGGAATACTCCCTAGGTGCGCAAAAAAGGCGTTATTCATATTTCGTGAGCGGGGGTAGCGCAGTTGGAAAGTAGTAGCATGCTCCTAATTCCAGGTTTTCGATTCGCATTGTCTGGTATTCTTTAATCTCCCCGGGGTCGGCGTACTGGTTGCGGACTTGTTTGGAAGGATAAAGCATTGACTTGTCTAACCGTTGGCAGCCGCACGTCACTGTATAGGCCAAACGCGCGTTCAAAGGACCACGGCATTTCTTGTAGACTACGTGGCGCATCCCAAATAGGACTGATTATCACAGTCCTTTATCCTTTCTCCTTAGAGTTTGGGTACTGTCGCGTAGGTGAGCAGCATTGGCAGATGGGAGCGCGCCAGCCAGTGATAACCAAACACAGCACAGACCGAACACATGCCAGCCCATCAGTGTACCAACTGTCCATGCTCTCTCGCTGAATAGCATGTCCATTCAATGTGGTCTGGTTGGTTTAGGCGTTCCCACCTACCAATGCTGCTCACCTACGCGACATATACCACTTTTCTATATAAGACGCTGGACAAGGAGCGTTCTTCTATAATTGCTCTATATTTTTTGAAGCATCATGCTCATGGATGCAAAATTTGATCAATAAGCTACACCCCTGCAGCAACAGATTGAAACTATCGAGGTTGGCATCGTAGAATTGCTTTGAGGTCGAGACCAAGATTGATATAATATTTATCCGGCTAACGTTTCGGCGCAACCGCCTTCGTTAGAGCCTCGAAAAACAAACAAACTTAGGGAGGTTGTTCGTTCAAGGACTACCTTCAAGTCACAGAGGTCTAAGAAGGTAGGGATGGAACAAGAAACAATGGATGGTCGCTGAATAGATGACTAGAAGGGGAGTCTCACTCGCCCAACCTGCCTCCATCCGAGGGTGACGTAACAGCCTCTCGGCTGCAATCTTAAGGTTAGTTGGGACTGTGCCACTCAATCTTAGCCTCGAATTCAAAGCAATTCTACGATTTCAGTTTAAAATCATGCCAAGATTCAGCGACGGTCGGAGATGGAACGTACGGTCCAGATTGGCCGGATCAAATACGGTAGGTGAAATCTCTTCAACAGAATAGCAACTGCGGTTGCCAACAGAAACAGCGGTTGCTATTCTGTTGCAATAGCAACAGTGTGTTGCTATTGTGTTGGAGGCTCGGAACACATGTTGCTATCCAGGCGCAGTGACTAGCGTGCTCCAATCGGATACGCTCGCGCCGCAGGAAGAAGTTAGAGCTAGAGTTAGGAATATTGCAATCCAGGCGCAGCCATTTCTCGTTTTTCCAAGGACTGTATCGTTGATTTGTGTCTGCATTGTTGTGTACATGAAAGCCCCGAGAATCATTCTAACCTTCGCTTCGCCAGCGCTTGGCTCTGCCATCTTCTTCCAGGCCTATGTTTTTCAACTGCTTTTCGGGGAATTCATTCCATCGAATGGTACCCTAGTGCAGTGCAGTGGGCTGTGTTCTAGTGGATTGCACGAAGGTTGCTTCATAAAGTAGTCGGAAAGGTGGGTTGTGTGGTTTCGTTTCACTATGTATATGTATTCCTATGTACATCTATGTATTCTGTCGGCGCTATAGGGAATTCATAAGACGTCCTTACTAGGGTAACACATTTTCAAAAAATACATGCGTTCGTGGCGGGACCCAGTTTGTGCAGCCGAAAAGCTGGCATATTGCCAGAGTTTCGCAATCGGTGTCTCGCGCTGCGTAGGAACGTCTTGTCCGCCTTGTTCTCCTTGCACTCCTTTCCATTCCGCCTGTGAAAGGTAACTATCGCCTTTTTACGATTGTCTTGCTTTCAAACCGGTGGTGCATCGTAATGTCGGAACAGTATGATAACCAGATTGGATTCCGTCGTAGAGATTGATTAGTGTTACGCACACGTTTTCACACCCCTTTTTTAGGCCCTAAAAAACGTTCAGCAAAAACTAGCAATATTTTTGTACTCCACTCACACGGCCTTACGTCCTGTCAAAATAGCATTGCAAAAGCTCACCTTGTGTTGGGAACCCTTCCTTGTTAGAGCTGCTCAAAAGAATATTCCACTGCTTACAGTTCGCAGAGTTAATGAGTTGTGACTTGTAATGTCAGATTATCCTTAACGTACAATTCTGCCGATGTTGAATAGGAGGTTTGTAGCTGCTTCACCTCACTAGTTTTCGAAGACGATTTTAGAAGAGATCATACTGCTAGCCAGTATTTTTGTATGGGTTAGCTTGCATCCAGAACTTCCATGTGAAGTTCCGAACTAGTCACAAACGGAGAATTTCGTCAGTGGATCTACTGTTGTAGCGTGCTTTTGTGACTAAATAAACTATTTGATGTGTAGTAGCGCCGACGAAAAAGTGCGCTGGCTCTCCCATGCACATTTCTTTTTCTAGAAGGTGAAAATCGTTCACGCTGGCCAGCACCGTAGAAGCTCGTCTCAGCTATATGGTGATGACGATAACGAGGACGATGACCGCAACGAACAGACGATATTCTCATTTATCACATTGTACGCTTTATGCTCTAATCTCACTTTATGAATGTGTACGAATTATTAAGCAATCTCTGATGTCACTTATGCCATACCTCTATTACTGTCCATTCTCACTTATCACATTGTATGCTTTATACTCTAATCTCACTTTATGAATGTGTATGAATTATTAAGCATTCTCTGATGTCACTTATGCTATACCACTGTTACTGTCACTTTACATGTACCAATTTATAAATAAATTGTTATATTATAAATTTTGTAATTATAAGTGTTTCCTAATTCTTTATCCTGCTCATTATATATATATATATATATATATATATATATATATATAGTCTAGCAACCGGACGGCGACACAATAGCAACCGAGCGGCAACACAATAGCAACCAAACGTCAACACAGTAGCAACCGAGCGGCAACACAATAGCAACAGGAGCCGCCCCTCAGTTGACCGTCTTCTCCCGGATAGCAACAGCTGTTCCCCCCAATAGCAACTGGAGCCACCCGACCGCGTGGCTCGTGTTGCTACTCGGTTCGGCTCGTCGAGCCCGAATGTCCGAGTGTATAAAATGAACAATAGTGATGAACAAGTGGGCTAGTCTCCTCGGCAATAAAAGGTGGTTGGCATTTTCTGTGGTGGGATGGGTTATCTATACCAAATAGACCAACTGTTTCCTATGTTGCTCTATCCGAATACAGATTAAGCGTATAGAATGAATGCAAAATAAACCTTATTCTAACCATAAGAGCAGGTTAAGGCTAACAGAAATTCTAACGCAGGATCAGTATACGACTTCGAAAACTAAAGACGCTGCGCAACTCACATGGATACGTTGACGTTGACGATTTTGACATTCGTTTCTTGTTTTATCACCTTCTTGCAGCTTCCATTAAGCTGGAAAAAGAAAGCAAGGGCACTCATCGGAAGCAAGTGAAAAGCTGGTGGATCTTCATTATTGGGATACCGAATAATAATTAATAACAAGTCTGCTTTAAAATTATCCTTATCCCTTGGCGTTTGTGAGCTTTGGACCGGACATGATTGCTGCGCTTTTTATCGAAGATTTTAATTTCAGCTTTTCTACAAGAAACTATCGCGTGGTGTCCATCTTCTCTAATTCAATAATGAAATGAAATGCGATGAGCTGCGAACAACGAGGCAATGAAATATGGAGCGCTAGTGTTGAACAGATGCAGGGTTGTAAAGCCAATCCGCGGGAACAGACAAGCAGCACAACACACTAGTGTAGAATATCTAAGTCGTTTTTGTCTTAGGATATGGTAAAGGGGAGCTATCTACAATAAAAAGTCAGGGTGGAGATGGTGTGCTCTTTAAAATGCTTAAAGGAATTGAATAACAAGCTGCTTGCTTCCTTTGCGGCATAAGGAGGGCGTCCAAGTGGAAGGGTTAAGGCGGAGAGATGCTCGACAACAACCAAAATGAGGAGGCTCAAGAATGCAGCAATCGTGCGACATTGGTTTGATTTCAGATCCTTTTCAGCGGTAGCATTTCTTCACTTGACAGAGGAACTTCGGCTTGGTGCTTATCTATACAGACTTTATAGATATACGAGATCTACAGAGAACCGTTAGATCAAGATCATCAATCTATTACTTCTGGAAAGGACAGTAGAGCTTGACATTTGTACGCATCACCCCTATTTGTTCCCTCCATAGGAACTTTTTGGAAAGCCCTATCAAATTGACAGATCAATCAATATGTGATCTTTAAAACACTTTGCTACTAAGCTACTAGGTCGCTGCATATGAAATGGCCGATTTCAACAGAAAACTTCGATAACTCATAACTTTGCTAGAGAGCAATTTTATTAATCGAAATAAGCACTGTTACAGTTAATGCGGTTGTCGCAACGCGACAGAAGCTTACAGATGATATCTTTATAAAAATCTGAGCTACGAGATTTAGTCAAACATAAGAAGTCATTTTCTACATCATCTCGGTTGCTGAACTTTTCATCCTTCAAATGAAGCTTGAAAAAATCTAAATGCTTGAAAAAATGATAGTCGGTAGGGGACAGTCCGGTCAATCTGCTGGATGTGGCAGAGTTTTGTATCACAATTCATACAGTTTCTGGAAACAATTTTTGAAACATGCGGACGCTCGTTGTCATGCTATAGGATTGGACCTCTTCGATTGACTAATTGACCAGGGCTGTTTTTCATTCAACTCTTGGCGTATCACTTCAAGTTCGGCAAAGTACTTCTCCGCTGTGCTAGTCTGTCCATCCTCCAAGAACTTGCAATGGACTATAACAGCCATTGTCCACCATACGGTCACCGTGATCTTCTTTGGATGGAGACTTGGCTTCGGCATCTCCTTGAGACTCTCATTCTTGTCCAGCCATTGTGCAGAGCGACGACTATTGTCATGAGGGATCCATTTCCCGATCATGTCACGATCCTGTCCCAAAAAAGCTTCCTAGATTGCGCAGCCTTAACGAAACACAGGTGTCGTGGCGCTTCAGCATCTGCCCAGCGGTCAGTTCGTGAAAGGGATCCATTTATCCAATTTCTTCACTTTTCCGAACACATTTAAGAGGCGACTGATAGTGCTTCCGTCAACGGCGGGATGCTGAGAAAGCATGGAGCATAAAGCAGAGCACCTGAATATCACCTTGATTCATACTGCAAAAACGACGTCAGGAACTCGGTAGTAGGTGGTAATGTCAAATGTGCTATAAGTAATAAGAAAGAAGGGTTCTGCGCTTTCAGAAACTGTATACAGTACTGAAACGGAAACAGTCCTAGCCACGAAAAAGTGCCCAGCAGGTAGCAAAATGGGTCATTTCATGTGCAGAGACCAAATAGAAAGTTCTTGTGAGAGAAAGAAATGCAATGCGTACAAATATCAAGCTCTACTGCCCTTTACAAAAGTAATAAATTGACTATCTTGGTTTAACAGTTTTTTACAGATCTCTAAATGTATAGGTATGCAATAAACCAAGGCTCATTATAAATACATTCTGATTCGTACCGCCATTCGGTGAAGAATGTGAAGAGATTAAGGGTCAAGTACAGAAGTGAAGTGTTCTTACCTCACACGGTCCTATTTTCACCTGCCCGCTTTCCAGTCCTTGACCTGAAGGCATAAGCTTCAAACTTTATTTACATTCATCCAAAAATTAACTCACTTCAGTGTCGTCTAGCTGCTTTGTGCAATGTTACTTACTGTTAAGGAAAACCTATACCAACGTTTTAACGATGTAATTTCGCTGCAAGATTTCGGTGCGAGTCATTTGGCTGCTAAGTTTGGAAAGCCTTGATCCCCCGGATCCGCAAACTAGGTAGATCTGTCAATTCAACTGTGATAAAAATTCGAAAACTATCTTGGGTTAAACCATGCTGCACAGAAAGTTCTGCAGTTTCCAAAAAATCAAGCTTTCCTCATAATTGAGCGTTCGAATAAGTTGTCTACATCTCCCCAGTACACTACCTTAATTTTATCAACACGAACACTGCTATTACATAGTTGAATGAGAATATAAGCTCCTGAGTTGTTCAGCAAAACTGAATAAGAGCTGCAGTGGGTTGGAAGAGGGTAAAGTGTTGTGAACGAGTCGGCTTTACCACAGAGGAGTTGCACTTGCTTCAGCGGTAGCCGCAACCACAGCCCAATTTCTCAAGTTAAGTGGACCACTGAGTGATAACTTACACAGCAGTGTCTAGATGGCAAACACTACATAAGAAGCTATGAGATTTCAATGCAGTCGATATAGCAACCGAAATTGTGCAGGCATTTTTTTCAAGTCATGGATTTTTGCAGTGAAGCAAATGATGGTTGGTGACACATATCGACAATGATCCAATACGAAAACAACACCACTAGTTAAGACAGAAACGAATCTAAAATGACTCACCTACTCTCCCATTAGTTGGAAACAACATTATTATCTGCAATGGCAAAAATTTACTGAGCGAAAGATAAAGGAATGCAAAAGATGTCCATCTGTATATGAGGTATTTAATAATTCTCGTTGCCTCTATTTTTGTTAAGTTTGCAACGATTTACGGTACAGTTAACGACTAAAGAATGGGTGCCCGATGATCATAAATGTGATCGCCGTCCATTTCTTTTATTTTATTTTGTGACAGCCTTTTACACCTTTTCCTTTATCTTGTCTTTCATTTTTATTGCTTCGTTTTGTACTTCATTTTTATCCGTCTGTCGTTTTTAAAGTTGTGTAACTAAGGTTCCACTGGTTGGCAAAGGGAGCTGACGGTTTTATCGTGACAAGTTAGGCTTTTATCACAGCTTTTGCGCGACTCTGATTTCAGTGTGTTGTAGCGGTCCTAACGGACGTTGTAGCCAAGATATCTATCTCTAACCGTACTCATAACAGAGCACTGCAGCAGTGCTTGCTTGTTTTCGAGAACAACCCTTCAGCCGTAACGAAAAGGGACGTAGATTCTGCTGCGTCAATGACAACCATGAAGCCTCAGATTGCGAATGGATGCAGAAGATACAGATCTTGTCAAACCTTTCACGTTCTTTTTTATTATATGATTGCGTCGATGTAGAAAGGCGAAAGTGTCTCTTCAGCACAAGTCGGATCACAATCCAGCTTTCAAGAACCGTTTCATGCTGTACACCTATCGCCACCCAGATGGCGAGGCAGACCTACTACTGAAGGAGGAAGTACTCCTCCATGTCGATTGCTCCACATGGGCAGCATGGGTCGTCGGTATCAAGAAGGCAATTAGAGACTTCACCTCTGAGCCGATTTTTCGACAGCACCAAATAACGCGCTGATGCTGCACTAGCACGTACTCGCACATCTTACGATTTCTTCACAAAGATCATCAGCAGCACGGTATTCATGCAGGTTCATCTCGCACACGCCCACCTCCAGGACCTTGATGATCAGCACACACAGAGGTCTTCAAGGTCAAAATCTCGTGAACATTTGGAGTGGAATCTAGGCCAGGCATCCCTCAACAAACATTCTGCTTCATAACTTGTGTCGTCAACGGCTACTATGCCTACCTCGGCGAGTCATTTCACCGGCCTCACGTCACCAATTGGTAAGCCTTGCTCAAAGGATATCCGCCTTTGTTTTTCATTTTCGGATCGAAATCTGCAAGGTCCTCATGTCGCAACTACAACACCTTGGCAATCTAATCGACGCAACCAGACGCAGGATCAATTGCTCCTAAGATCATATTCGGAAGATAGCGCATCCCAATAACATCGGGCAACTGCGTATTTTTCTGAGGAGCTTCAACTAATATGGCCACTTCGAAAGCGAGATACACCAACTGCGTGCATCATTATACGCGTGTCCAGAAGGGCACTTCCCTAGCATGGTCTGTGGAGTGCCCGGAGGCTTCTGAACGATCTAAAGGCCCCCGCAGACTTCTGCGGCCAGCGGCGGGCGGCGGACGGCGAAATCGATGAGTCACGCCACTCAGCGGCGACGGCGAGGTACTGTAGTCTTTCTAGTCGGGACCAACTGGTGATGCGCCCGTTTCCGCTCTGGATCCCTGCCGCGAAAGGGCAGAGCGCAGACAGACTCTCCTGGCGCCGCTGGAGCGGCGCCGTCTCGAGTGATTCGAATCATTTTCGGCTGTGCCGCTGGCGGCGAGTTCTGCGTCCCTGCCCTATGATGAAGGATAGGGCGGCGTCAACGCTGCAAAAGTCTGGGGTAGGCCTATTAGGGTGTTCTCCTCATAGCTGCTGCTCACCCATTAGGGCCCTTCCAAACAAATCGTTCCTGCTGCCGATGCGTTGCGGTATTGAGCAGTCGGCAGTCGCCGCTTTTCACTGAAACTCCAAAGGCAATTGATCACACCTGGCGCCTGCATGAGAATTACACGATAGTATCCATTAAAGTTTGTCAAACCCCAAGACCTTTCTCCAATTCCGTAGAAGATTGGTGCCTCCAGATAGAGAGACCGAATACGTTCTTCTCACTGCGTATCCTTGAGCGTTCATTATTACTTTCCCTTTTCAGAGCCGCTATCAAACATGGATCAACAGGATAGACATTCAAATAGGATTTTAAGGAATATAGTATGTCATTGATTACATAATCCAACACAGCCACACTAAAGTATTATTCATTCCTAGCCGGTACATGCCGTGTAGAGGATTCAGTTGCTGGATGCAACGGCTATGGCAAGATGAACATGTTGAAAACCTCTGCCCAATCGTGCACATTAATACTTAGCGAACAGCTTTTCTCAGGTGCTTCAATTACGTTTTATTCGAAAAGTGGCACACCTGTTGCGTTTGCAACAATTTATAGATGGCATCCTAAGTTATCCACGTATCCTGTTGACTAATTGTTTGTTAACTACTATAGTAAATGTTTTTCCCAGGGCATAAATATGTCTGGCAGGCAATCTAGGGAAACGTCTCTGGCATTTCCACAATTACCTTTAGTGCCGACTATACATTGCGGGTATCATGCTTCGCTACTGTTTCAAGGGCCACAGGCAGCACGTCTCACTAATTTACATCCAATTTATACCTATGGAATTTTTTCTTCTTTGAAAGTTACCCGCTTTAGGAATGCTCCAGGACGTGCTTCTTCGTTGGCAGCCTTCATGGAGTCGTGCTCTTAGGACACTCTTGAGCTCGTACCGGATACATGCTAGATTGCTTAAACTCCCGTACCGTTTCACTCTTACCTAACTGTTACCCATGAAGTATTTCTTGGAATTAATGCAATTCGCATTTTCTGCTAGTAATTGGGGACCGTCTCCTGGTGCCACGCCTGGTAATGGTTCCGTTCCAGTTTTTCTAAACAGTGTTTTTAGTGGTAGGAATTACGCTCGCTCCCGTTGAGGATTTCGCATTCAATCCTTCTCCCTTTGCTTACGTTTTACCGTTTTCCATTTGGTTCTTTCTCATTTTTGCATAATTTTGCAATTAGATAGCTGCAATTACGTGTTCTGTTCTAACCTTCTGTCTGTCTTGCGTTTCTGACTATGGCACGTCTTACAAGGAAGGGTTTCCAACTCACGGTGAGTTTTTGCGATGCTATTTTGACAGGATGTAGAGCCCTGTGAGCGGAGTTCAGAACCACAGTCAGTTTTTGCTGATGCATTTTTGAAGACCTGAAAAGGAGGTGCGAAGGCGTGTGCGCAACACTCATGGGGCAGTCGTTCGGTACACCGTGCTGCCCGCCACCCACTTCCCGCTCTTACCGCGCTATTTGGACAAGTTTGCTGCGCGTGTTCATTGGCGTGACGTCATCCAAAAACCTAATAGCTGATAGAAGACGATTGGAAAACGCATCTCGGGGAACTCTGAAGTCATTTTCCAGTCGGTTCGGGTATGCAGGCAGTTGAGGAAAGGAGAACGTCGCTCTTCTCTCTAGATTCTTTCACTTTTCGCCTCATCTAGAGACTATGGGTGATTCCGGTCAGAAGTTCTACATTGAAGGCTTATACGTTATTGTGCGCAAAACTGGCTCACCGTCCTCTTTCCAAGGATCATATAATTTTCCTTGTATTGAAGAACATTCTAGTCGGAAAATGCGGACGAAGCCTTAGTAGTATGTAATGTAGCGGGACCAGAAGTAAGCCTTGGCGCTGCAGCTGAAAACTCCTCCTCCAAATATGGTGAACATGATTCTGACTCTTGTCTCAAGAACGAAATCAGTTCAGGATAGAGCTGCAGCTTCTCTGAAGTGGTTAAAAATGCGATGCCTCCATGTGATGGCACGGAACCGGACATCTTGTCCTCGGCGCGCCCCTCGCCCCACCTCTTTGTGAGTGCGGTGTATCCAACGACTCTCCGCCAACAATCATCAACCTTTACGACACCCACGACATGTGCCTCGATGGTGCAGTCGGTAAGAGTGCCACCTCGTGGAAGCGCACCGGAGGCCTCTTCAGTTCGAGTCCATGTGCGGCCAACATTTTCGCACGTTTTAGTTAGTTGTTATTACGCTTTCTTATGATCACAGAAGACAATTTTAGACCATCAATGCTTACAACAAACCAAAGTTGTCTAATTGCGCCTTCATATGTGCTAGTTTTTCAACTATTCATATCTGCGCCATATCGTTTCTCTGGGAATATAAAGTTAGTCAATCAGTCAGTCAGTCAGTCAGTTCATTATATTTGCAAAAGGCAAATATCATAGAGAAACAACAGCCACTCACCAATTCTAATAAAAACAGAAGGTAGTAAAGCAGAAAAAAAACAACCAAAACAAGTATGAAGAAACAACAACAACGCTGGCTGAAACTGAAATCGGTATTACATGCCAAATTAGTCAGTTTTAAGAAACGTCATATCTGAGCAATTATTTGCTCACAGTTTGCTTGCATGGCTCAGGAGATAATACCCTTGAAATATTTTTCGTGACCCTGAGGTATGCGCTACCAGCTCTATATCTGAACGAGTTGGCATATACTACGGGTTTTGGTCGGGGCAATGTGAGTTTTAGCATAGCACCCCTAGTGCACGAGTTTGCCAAACTAAATAACTGCTTCATGTTAATGCCCTTATTGGTGCCCCTGTGATGCAGCAGCTTGTGAGCATTACAAGCATCCAACAGCTTACGACGAGATGCTAGCGACGGTAGACCCAGAAGTCTATTCCTGTCTACTGCGCTCGGAATTCTGTGGTACGAGAAAGCATCGGTGCGCGCCAAGAGTTTTCGTGTTAAATTGTTTTGAACTCTTTCTACGCAACATATCTCTCTTTTCCTAAGTGGCGAAAACACTGTGGCACTAGTTTTTCATTTTTGCTTAAGCCTAGAGCGGCTGTTATAGAAGATAGAAGCTGTTAGGAGGATGTTTAGTTGCGATCAAAACTCTTGCGCCAGGCGGGACTCGAATCCGCATCTTCTGCTTTCCGGGCAGCGATGTTCGCCTTACACCACCAGCGCTGTTTGACCGAACATAACATCCACGATATCTTCCTAGCAATCTCGCCTATCAGCACTCACCCGTGATATCGGGATGAGCCGGCCGCTGATATCAGCATGGAACCGGTTAAGCTGAAGGCCTTCGTAGAAATGATGTTTTTCATTTTTGCTTAAGCCTAGAGCGGCTGTTATAGAAGATAGAAGCTGTTAGGAGGATGTTTAGTTGCGATCAAAACTCTTGCGCCAGGCGGGACTCGAACCCGCATCTTCTGCTTTCCGGGCAGCGTTGTTCGCCTTACACCACCAGCGCTGTTTGACCGAACATAACATCCACGATATCTTCCTAGCAATCTCGCCTATCAGCACTCACCCGTGATATCGAGATGAGCCGGCCGCTGATATCAGCATGGAACCGGTTAAGCTGAAGGCCTTCATAGAAATGATGTTTTTCATTTTTGCTTAAGCCTAGGAAAAAAAAGAAAAAAAAGTCCCGCCTGGCGCAAGAGTTTTGATCGCAACTAAACATCCTCCTAACAACTGTGGCACTAGATTCAACAGTAGACCTGACATAAGATTTATAAGTTCGAAGAAGAATTGATTCATTATTACTGCAAAGGCCTTTGAATATATGATAGGTACGCATAATTGCCTGTCTTCATCGAACTCTGATGTTCAGAAAAATCAAGATTACTGTTATAATGAAATCCTAGACCTTTGACGGAATTACTCGGAAAAACTCTGACACCGCCCACATCGTATGAGGTGGATCGATTTGGAGAACCGGCTCTGAGCTGCACAAAAATAGTCTTTTGGGGTGACAGAGGCAGCTGTCATTCTTTAGTCCACTTCACTAATGAATTGACTGCCGTTTGCAACCTAGCAGTGTCACTCGGATTAGAAAATAGATTGCATATTTTAAACTGGAATCGTAGAATTGCTTTGACCTCGAGACCAGGATTGACATAATGTATTGTATATTTTCAGATCATCCGTATACATTTTTATTGAGACGCCTAAATTTTGAAAAACTTCAGCTAAATCGGATACATATATATTGAATATTGGAGACAGAACGCCCGCTTGTGGTACACCGCTTGCGACAGGCTTTATCTCGGATAATACATGCCCTAACTTGACTTGGGAAGTCATGCCAGACAGAAATTCTGCTATCCACTTTATGCGAGACACTCAATCAAAGGCCTTTGCGAAATCGAAATACAGGATGTCGCAACTGCGTTTGTTGTCGGGTGCAGAAGACCAGTCATCATCACATTCGAGCAAGTTTGTTTCTATAGAGCGGCCAGAAGCAAATCCATGTTGATTCTCGGATATGATTCCATGCGCAAAGATATACCTAATTATGTGTTCCTTCAGTAGTTTTTCAAATAGTCTACACAAAATAGAGGTGATACTTACAGGGCGATAATTCTCAAGGTTACAGCTTGGTTCCTTTTTCAAAATTGGTGTTATGAACGAATGCTTCCAACGAAGAGGCACTTCGCTGAAAGTCATAGATTGGTTGAAGAGGTAAGCGAGAGTCCCACATATCACGCGAGCAATTTTTTGAAAGAAGAAAAGTGAGATAAGATCAGGCTTAACCGATTTTGACTTGGGCCACTTCATTACTAGATCATAAAGCTGCTTTGCGTCAAACCACGAAAAATCACCCATAGGCTCTATTTTAGGCAAAAAGATAGACGGTGCCTGTCCATTATCATTTTCATAAACTTTTGCAAATATATTTACCAACAGATTTGCTTTATCTTCATCTATCGTAGCAATAACTCCCTCGTGTTTGATGCATCCTGCTTGATTTGGACCCCTGAATTTTACTGTTTAAATACTTATAAAGGCTTTGGTTGCTACGACATTCAACTAACTCATCTCTAGATGGGTCTTGTAGCGCTTCAGTTTCTTTATGAATTTTTATGAAAATACCTTGTATTTAGTCTAATCATTGCAACGTCTGGCCTCATGAAAAAAGCAATCTCTATGAGTTAACATATTCTGTAGGTATTGAGGAAGATGAGTAGACTTGAAAGACGTTACCATTCCCGCGGAACATATTTCTCTATATTTCTCTATAGCCTCCTGAAGTATTGTTAGAAAAAGCTCATATTTTTCATTAACATCTGTTTTCGACTCAAACTAGTCTATCCAGCGGATATGGGCGAGACATTAGTTAACTTCATCAAAGTTGCATCCAGAGTATAATCTACGAAAGACTGGTATGCTACGTATTTGACAAGATGTAATGTCAAAGGAATTACTTCAGTGATCATTAATCCTACTGGGATCGAAAGTTTCAGGTTTTGAATAAGTAAGAGGCTTCTAGAAAGAACGAGGTCAATACGTTAAATCCCCTTGTCGGTACTGACACGTGCTGGAAAAAGTTATGACAGTACACTAATTGTTCTAAGCATGTCAGATTCAATGCAGATAAAGAACTGTTTTGATTGAAATTTGGTATGTTGAAATCCCCTATAATAACGGTTTGCAGTTCACAAGCAATTAGGTCACTTAATAGTTTACTGAGTTGAACCGTTGCACTGGTTGTACAGGACGGTGCTCTATACAAACTATGGTTCTGTAGCTGAATCCCTCATACATAATAGCAGCGCAGAGTACTTCATACGAGTTTTCCACTGATTCCTTCAATACTAAAGAGCCTGGAATTGCGGTTTACTAGTAACGTCACGCCTCCCCCATTTTACGAGGTCTGTCGCATCTCCGAATCTCATTGTCAAAGACCATATTACCTAAGAAAGCGGAAATGCAGTGGCTCGGTTTTAGCCACGTTTCAGAAAAAGCATAGATGTCACAATTGTTTGAAAGCACAAGAGCTACATTCCGAGTTTCTTGAAAGGGATCTCACATTCGCATAAAAACAATTCAAACCTCTCGAGCAATACCGACTCTCTAGTTTCCCTGCACATCGGATGAAGGCTTAACCACTTGCATCGAAGATAAACTAGTGTCATGAGGGCAGGGCCAGTTCCAGGAGGGGGTCGCAGTTTACAACACCTGCATGAGTGCCATCACGCTCCGCACGCCGCCGCTTCAACTCCTCTGGTGGCAGCGATTCACGAAGGAATACACGGAACTCGGAGTAAAAGCGGAGACGGCGCGAGCGATCAACTGCAAGACGTTGGAAAGTCCTAGCCGGTAATACAACCTTCAGTGGCCTAGTATGGCTTGGCACATTCCTTTTTCCTAGGCGATACACGGTGACTGTGTTACAATCAACATTCAAAAAATCCAGGACGTTACAAACAGCTACGAAATCATGAGACACTCTATCCCGACTTTTTGGCGAATCGAGCTCAGGTATCCCGAATATCACCAAAGAGCGCTGCCTTTCCAGTTCTTTAGCTGTTACTGCCGTCTGAAAACCTGGAGCGAACTCTGATAGTGGGGAAATGTTAACAGCTGGTGACACCACATCCTAAGAGTGAACATGGGAGGGGATTTCGCTGCGTAATAGTTCTAATTCCCTCTTAAGTTCTTCATTCTAAACACGGTAGCAACTTATCTCATTCGTGGTCGCCTCGATGACGTTCTTTATGCAGGCCGGAACTCTGCTCGATTTCGTTATGGCGTTGACTTGATCCATTAAAGCTTGCGATAGCCCCGATTCGTTTGCCGTGAAACTGCTCGTTGAATCAGCACCTCTTGCAGCCATAACGGTGGACAGTCAATAATGGATCAGCGTAGAAATCGAAATAAACCGGGAGCTCTGACGGCCAAAGGAGACGACGAAATACTAGCAGTTCTTCGTCGGTATCGGAGATGGACGTAGAAATAGTAGCCTCTAGAGCAGACGAAACTGGGTGAGGGTAGTCCGATAGTAGGAAATTGACGGAAGATCGTCGAGGAATAGCCGAGTTAGCAGAGCATGACGAAATAGCAACCGTCCGCCACGCAACCACGTGAATGAATGTCTCATAAAGTCTTATATATTGTTAAATTAAAAGTCTTATATTATTATTTCCCTTCTAGAAAACAGCTATGGTACTACAAATCTATGTAATAAGTTAACACAAGCGCTTGTCACACCAACAGCATCTTACAAAAGCCAATGAGGAACAATGTTTTCCCTGGCAAGGGATGACCACTTCGTAGACGCTGAACGCGCACCGTTGGTGTAGAGAAAAATCCTGGGTGAACGTCGACGTACACAGTCGCCACCCACGCGTATGACAGACACGGCCGAAGCACCGGAACGCAGAACTGTAGGTAGGTCTGGCTTATTTATAATCTGCAATCACATCCACCTCCTCATCGAAACGCACCTATGAAACTAAATGGATGATAGGTGTAGAAAGGTCCCATTTTCATTATACTTCCTCTAACCTGTACCAACTCTTCTTCCTGGCAGTCGATATCTCTATAAATGACGCCCAGGAGGAGTCCTTATATGGCATCCGCAACTGCAATCTCTCTCCTTGTCGGAGAAGTGAAATCCGGTGTGAAGGTGGACAGTAGTCGGCCGACAACATGTTCAGGTGAGAACGACATTTTTAGTGCACTTATGTACCGATATGGCCGGGTTTATAATATTCAAATGTAAGATAAGCGTATTTGTGTGCAATTACGATTACGGTTAATTCTGGACTCCGCTCACAGGGCACTACATCCTGTCAAAATAGAATCACAAAAGCTCACCATCCTTTCCTTGTTAGTGACCTATTCAATGAATAAATAAACAAGTAAATAAATAAATGGCTTGCAATGGTCTTGGCTGTTTTTTCTTTGCTGTTTCACCAGCTGATGAGAGCTTGGTGTTGAGTAGCATATGTTTGTTTTAATGAAATAGCGATAAAAATCTTCTAAGCTCACCAATAAGTGAAGCATTGTACTCATCGCCGTTGTAAGACCGAGTGATTGGAGAAGGAAATGGTAGAAAGAACGCTATGTGAATCTAAATTTTTCTTATAATTGAACGTACAGGGAATTAATTATAGATGAAGGTCCACTAGGAAAGGTTTGTCATCGTCTTCCGAACCTTACATAAACAGCTGCAAAACACACAAGCAAGAAATGCAAGTAAACTGGCGAAGAGCATTTGCTTCCACATAATTGCTCTTCATCTTAGCGGGAGCAGTTCAAATAGTGAGGGCAATAGAACTGTAAGTTACCATAAGTATCGGCAGTGTTGCTTACAATCGTTCAATCTTAGAGCTGATCTTGCTATTTTGCATGGATGGTATTTGCTTTGATGGAAGATCACCTCGCGTGGCGCCCGGAATCGATAGTGGATTCGCTTCCGAAAGTGGCCAACCACACTTTCCAACCCTTTGGAGTGCGTGAAGTTAGGCGAGACGTGTCTGACAGAGGTAATCACAGGACTGCAAATTGCCTGCTCACTGCAGCGCTATTTTAGAGCCCAAATACGAATATAAACAGCGTTGGTAATCTACTGCTGAGTCTGAATGCGTTACCTCGAGGGAGCAGATCCAGCTTAACGTTTCTTAGGCAAAACTTTCATGTAATCGAAATCTCATATAGGGTCTATACATGAGTGAGAGCAAACTTTTTTGTTGCAAAATGGAACTGAATGACATTAAGTGTATAAACCAAGTAGATTATTCGAAACGCCTAACACGTATGTATTATATATAGTGCGGCTTTTCCGTGTACGCCACCACAAGAATTACGCGCTCTTGCTCCAAAACATAAGTTTCAAGCTGAAAATCTACGGAAACCTGAATGATTATATTTCTGGTACGTCCTGCAGCACTGTTTGGAATATATGTTTCACTCCACTCTTCAGGAAGAGGGTTTCCTGTTTAGAAGCGAAAGAGATCTGGTGAATTCTACTGGCATCTCTCTTCACGAATGTTATTACCATTTGGTTTCGGGGGACGAGCGTTCTATCCCCTTGTTCCCTGGTCCGTCCACCCCAACCCCCTGGGCTTGCTCGAGAGTCCAGTGGCTGCCTTACGAGATAGTGGAGACGCAGACATTTGCCACACCACTGTTTAAAGGGCGGGGGTAGAACGCCACTCTGCCCTTGGTTTCGACTGAATAAACTTGTTTTGAATACGTAGAAACTGCACAACATTTTCCCGCGAGGACATCTTTCCAGCTTTGCTTTTTCTTTTTTCTTTTGCTTTTTTTGCTATTCTTTTCTGAAATTGCCTATTCAAGCAGGCCTTTTCCTTTCCTCGACGTCTCCGTTTGAAGCCTTAACGAACTCAAACCAGACACAGCTGTGTTATAAGAGCATGTTGTCTTGAAGATTAGCTTGACTATACCGGTTTGAAATTATCACCGCAAAGGAATAGCTGGTGCATGTGGCAAATGAGAGCAGCAGAGCGTGCAGGAACATGACGGAATAGTGACCGTAATTTCGCCAGCCTATCAGAGCTCACGCCTACTCTCAGTGGCTAATCTATACCATTTTCACGTCAAATTGGACACTCTTCTAAGCTAACCTAAGACTTTTCAAATGAAAGCTAACCCTTACAAATCAAAACTGGCTTCTTATACATTAGATTAAAAACTTTCCAAAATGTTAGAGTAATTTTTTGTTCGAGGCAAATTTTAGTATAACTTTCGTTGAAGTTTTAATTTATTTCCCAATAAGAGAACACATTGTTTGAAATTTTGCAAAAATTTCACCTTCTTAGAAAATATATTGGTAAATATTCTTTTAAAGATCTTGTTATCTCGCATAAATCTTGTTTGAAAGAGTAGAAAAGCGGCCACTTTATATTTTTAAAACGAAGATTGCGCCATGCCCCGTAAAAAACTTCGCGATTTCTATTCGACTGATGGTAAAATTTCTGTTTGCATGCAGTTTTACACCTGCAAACAGTGCAACATAAAAATTGTAAAAAACAGATATCCCAACTTTTTTGCTGCATGTAAGCAGTATTTACACTATCAATCAAATAAACATTGCGACTTGCTTTCCGAGTGCATGGCGCGGTCCTGTCTTCTAATGGACTACTATTTATAAAATTATTACACATCATGGGAGAGGTGATCTAAAAAATTTCAAAAAAAGTTCGACAAAATTTTTCTTGAAACAAGAAATTATTCTAAGTATCTTACTGAGACAGTAATTTTACCTGCCAAAAGTTCATCTCCATTTGGATTTGGAAGAGTTCGCTTTGGTTTCGAAGGGTCTTTGGCTAGCTTAGAGGAGAGTGTCTAATTTGATTTCAAAAGTGTCAACTTATTTATTTACTTATTTGATATACACCAAAAGTGCGCTTGAACACAACAAACTAAAAATAAAAACGCAGTAACCACGAAACACATCTTGTGCGGCGTTAGTAACAACAACATTAACAAAGTTACATAGTGGGGCATCACTATGAATACGCTAGTGTAGGAGATCTAATCCTTCCGAAGCATTTGAAGTTTCAGATCAAAGTACTAGCGCAAATTTATAAAAAATAGCGGAAAGAAGTAGAATTATGTCGAAATACTTAAAGAAAATGTTTAAACAAAACAGTTTATCATGGGCGTCGGAAGTGAGAAGCTTGAAGTGCAGTATAGCTATGGTGTGATTCCGAGTGAGTGAAGAAATCACTTTCGAGCAACTTTACGAGAGCGAAGCACCTTGAAGTTCGGTCTAATTTCCGAGCGTACTATGGCGAGCAACCAGCCACATGCAGCTTCCTCTCGGTATTGCTTCTGAACTTGCCAAAAAAACACTCCGACGAATATTGTCATTTAGGTGTCTGTATAAATAAAAATAAAACAAAAACGATGATAAGAAGGGTAGAAAAAGCGTGTATGTAACGAATGCTTTGAACTGAAAGCCCAATTACCATTATTATTAAAGCATTAACCGCAAACATAGTGATATCAACAAACAGGATAATAAACAAGTAACAAATGAGCTCAGTCTATTAGCGTAAATATGCATGCGAAAGTATCCTTGCGTTCTGCGCAGACGAAGTTTCATTACGATGCACTAGTCATGATGCCTGCCGATAACCTTCGCACACGGCTCTGAGAGTTGATTCACAACCAGGAACATTGAAACAGAAAACATTGTCTCTGATCACACACTTGCTGCTCAAACTCAAAATCTATTCAAACTTTTTCTGAAGCTATAGCATGGGAATGTCACAACTAAGACCCACACTACAAACAGGCAACACATATAATCTGTGAATTTTTAACAAAACTGATCCTTTGCTTGAAAATGTGCTCAATATCTATACTGATTACCTAATACCCACCAACTGGACAAGGTCAAGCTTTTCTAGCTCATTCTGAATGAGGAACTATTGTCGGCTTCTAGTATGTGAGGTGGAAGCAATTGCATCCACCTCGGTTGAAAAGCACAGCGGTTGAAAAGACTGTTAAATATTAACGAATGCTTTTTCTTGCCAATTTTGCGATAATGTACGTTGAAACTACCATTGCACATACTAATTGGCATAAACACCCAATATTTACTGGCCGATAGTTTAGATTCTCTTCTAAGGATACGGAAACAAAAATTTAAGTCCGAGATAATGCGTCGTTCCTCCAGTGTTTTCATCCCAAATGCTGTCAGCCTCTCGATATAGCTAAGTATGTCTGTTCTACATAAGGGATGCGTTAGGTGGTACCATAAGAGTCGGGTAAACACATGTTGTACTTTTTCGTATGTCTTTCTTCAAGTGGGGGCTCCAAACTGGAGAGCAGTATTCAAGACGAGGCAGTACGTATGACTTGTAGAGTCTCAACAATATTTCCTTATCTAAACATTTTACTGTTACGAAGTATGGTGAAGAGGGTACTGTAGGCCTTACGAACTTTGTCATCAGTTAGACTCGAGAAGTTTAGGTCAGTGTCGAAAATAACACCAAGGTCTTTCGTTGAGCGGCAAGAAGTAAGTGCCCTACCATTTACAACATAAGTAGTATATCCTCATCTCCAAAATGCAGAACAGTACATTTTCAGCATTTAGTCCTATACCAGAATTAGTAGTTTACAAATGCATCCTTTCAAGAGATATTTGCAGAGAAGAACGAACCTCCTCTCTAGTTTCGTAATCATAAACTCCATATATCTTTACATCATCAACGCATAGTCGTATTTTAACAGAAGCTGAAGACTTCAGAGTTTGAGGCAGTTCAATAGTGTAAACCATGAATAACAAGGGAAACAGTATTAGATAAGTATGATTTATACCAGTTTAGCATCTTACCTCGAATTTCTAGCATTTCTAATTTGGCTAACAGAATTTGATGGCAGACTCTATCGAATGCCTTAGAGAGATATATCACATCAACTAGATTACCATTATTAACCGCTTGTAACAGATCGTCAGCAGTGCCACACAGATTGGTTGCAGTTGAGGCCCCAGGTAAGAAGCCGTGCTGTTCTCGAGGAATAATACTAAATTTACGATAGTAATTTCTCGTAGACAATTTTTTCGATAACTTTTAGAGCAGTCGATGTTAGAAATAATAGGTAATAGATCAAAAACTATTGAGCAAATTGGTGCCAGCAGTCTTTGGAATTGCTGCTACAATAGTTTTTTCCACATCTGCGGAACCTCTCCAAGAAGCAAGGACAGGTTGAACAGATATGCAAGGGGCTTGGAGAGAGAATAGTAGCACCTTCTGTATACTATCTGAGGAATTCCGTCATACGGTTTAGAAGCAGTCGGGTTGAGGCGCTTAAGAATTGAAAATATATCATGAGGATGATAATATGAGTAACCAAATGCATGATTTATAAAGAGTGCTCCAGAGTGGATCCATAGAGGGATTTGACGGGCTAAAAATGCTGGAGAAAAAACTGGCTAGTGCGTCTGCCTTCTGCTGGTCGGTATAAAATTTGGAGCCATCCTCTCCAACTAAGGTTGGCAAAGTTGTTTTAGGCTTGATTTTATAGCGGAGGTATTAGTATAATTTCTTACTAGAAGCGTGTTTGGCAAGTCTTTCATAGCTAGCAAAGAATCGTTTCACATGATGGTTTAGGCTAGCACAGACATTTTTGTACTCCTCACTGTTTAAGGGTGATGCCAACTTATGAAAAATACGATGTTTTTGATGAAGCAAATTACAGATGTGGGCCGGGCATTTCAGATTCCTATTGCCAGGAAATCCGAAGGGCACAAACTTTGCAAAGGCGTCATATAAAGCTCTGCAAAACCATTGATATTCGTCGGTGACTGAAGAGTACTGATCGAAAATCTCTAACCAATCTAAAGCAAGAAAGTAGTTATCTAGAGCTGCATAGTCAACACTCAAAAAGATCAGGAAATGGCGGGAGCGCGGTATCCGCGAATTCCTCTCTTATGCCGAAAGAAATGAACAGTGATCAGGTGTTCCCAGCGGCGGAAGTATAGCTAAATTAAAAACATTTGAAGAGTAAGATAGGACTAAGTCAATATTATTGGCTCCATGTGTAGGTTTACTGACGTGTTGCGAAAATCAACATTCTGGAAAAAATTCTAAAAAACCCATGCTGGCCGAACTTGACTGAAGCAGGCTTTCCCAGTTTATCCTTAAGTTGAAATCAGCTACCAATACAGTGTCTGGTTGGGTTGAGACAGGTGACGAAGTCGATCTATAAGACTTTCATCATCGTTCTTGGGAGAATTGGGAGGGCGATAAACCGATAAGCCGCTTATATGCTGCTTTGGTAGTAGAAAAAACGTCTATGCACACTACATCAGCCTTCCCAGGAGCAACGAGCTCGTGATGGCCTCTAATAAAACATGCTTTTGAAATACAAGAGACACCGCCTCCACTGCGAAAAAACCCTTTCGCACAACCACGTTTCCGTGATAAAAACAAAATCGGATTGGTTTTGCGTCAAAAAGAGCTGGAGGTGATCAATTTTGTTCATCAGACTACGAGCGTTCATTAGGCAGCACTTTAGGTTTTTAAAACCGTAGAACCCTATAGCATATAGGTTTCCCGTGCTCCTGGAAGGTCCGAGGCACGTCGCAACTCACCTCTGTATACTACCCCATCACGGACTGTGCCACCTTTGTTGCGAGCTTCCTGCCTTAGCTCGCAGTCGCCCTTCTCTCTTCGGCGGTCACACTACGACGTACGAACACGTGGGCCCTCCGTCTGGAGCAAGCGGGCATTCGCGAGAGCACCGCGCCAGTGAGCAGGAGAAGGGAGTACTACTTTTCCTAAACATGGCCGCTGGAAATTCGGCCTACCCTTCCTGTAAACCTCAGTGGGCGATATTCTACGTCAAGTACGTCGAGTATACGCCCTAAATTTTCCTCAAGAACCGCTTGCTTCGCAGAGAGTTGAATGTCACCTGCCGCCTCCTCCAGACCACTAATAACAATGCTCTGAGAACGCTTTTCGCTCTCTAGAGCCTCTGAAAAATCAGCAGGAATTTTCCTAGCTGCTGCTGGAGGATGCGCCCGATGACCTTATCGTGTTCATTTCCAATGCCAGGCGTATCAGCTCAGCTGCAGACTTTCCGGCATACTCATCACCTCCTCAAGAGCTTGCGTTCCAACTTGGTTGGAGCAAGGAAGGCTTGCTCCTCTTGTAGCCCTTTTAGTCGTCGTTGGCTGAAATTTTGGTGGCATTTGACCTTTGATCTACCTGTGATAGACCAATTGATTAGTGCAGAATATGACAACAAAACGACGTTAAAACAGTAAAAAAGCAAAAATAGGCGTACTAACAAGAATCTAGTAAGAGAACAGGAACAGATATAAAGGAGCAGGAGGATGTTTAAAGAAGAAATAATGAAGAAACGTGTAAAAGACAAAAAATGGCAAATAAGTGAGAGTCACAGAAAACACGACCGCACGGGACGCAAGTGATCAAGTGTATCTTCAAGTGTATCACGTCGAATTGGACATCTTTCAATTTGGCTTGAAAGATGTCTAAATCGACGTGAAAATTGTATTTCCACGCTGAACATGTAAAATTTGCCCATAACTTAAAAAAACCAGTCCTCTTGCTCTCCTTCTTTTTGTACTCGATGTTCAATTCGAAGCAAACATTCGAAAAGCGCGTATTTCGAATGAGTTATAACTCAAGTGTTCGAAAATTGTCTAATCGTGAGTTTGAAGCCATTGAAGTATTCAAAAAACCTTGTGACAGCGTAACACACTAGACAGGCCATCTAAAAGACCAAGACCTTTATGCAGACCTGTTCAACTACACTATTATTCCTGCGCTCTGTTACACGTCAGAGGCGAGACTGACAATTCTACCACTTCAAAGACGCTGAGGATCACTCACAGTTGAACTCAATACCAAGCTGAGCGCCCTGATATGGTTTCGAAGGCCTCACCTTCGAAACCCGAGGAAACGTGAGTTATTCTAAACACTGAAAAGCCACTTCTATCATGAGCAGTCAAGAAGAACGATGAACGAAAAAAGCGCTGAAGCGGAACTCGAAGGCAGAAAGCGTCCTGGTAGAAGATCTCCAACGGGGTCGACACCAGAAGTGTGCGTAAATAAAATCCGGAATTTCGTAAATCGCAAATCGTAGTTACGAAGAAACCGTCGTAAATCGTAAGTCGTTAGAGTCAGTTTTTAGCTTGTGTATATACCTAGGATTTAGCAGAAGCAACAGCGAAAACGTCGCTGTCAAATCTAGCAAAATGTTAAAAATCTTTTCACCACTGAGCATTGCGACGGAAACAGCTACTGCGCATATAGTAATCCAACAAACATGCTGACTCATACGACGGGGTTGCGCCATGCGTACTGAGTGATCGTATGGCGCAACCCGTATAGCGCAAAAGTCGTTTGACTCAGCATGTTGACGTGTGATGCATCGAAAGATCTTCGCTTTCCTACATTTAGAAACAAGTCCTAAAACGTTCCCATATAGCAGACGGATAAAAAGCTTTTGGCCGCCGAAAGAGTATGATCATATTCTTGGACATATTTTGTAGTCACTTTAAAATTAGACGGTTAACGTATAACTTTCTTGAGGCATCTTCAGTTTTAGACGAGAGAATTTTGATTTAGAAGGCGTCTAGCTTGATTTGAAAGCAATCCTATTTAAACTGTGAGTCGGAAGGAACGCGGTGTAAGTTGAGACAGGTTCAGTTGAGTTTGCAGAAGTTCATTTTAAACGCAGCAAAACGGTATATGCGCGCCGCAGGAAGGTCATTAAATGTGCATTGTTTAATGAGAGGATGCGAAGCAATAATAACAGCGCGATATTCGAATTTAGAAGCTCTGTTAGTTGCAGACAGTTGAAGCGAAACTCTTTTGTGGATTTAAAAGTGATTTCAAGTTCTGAACCATCGAACTAGGACATCAGCCATCGCGGTAACCTAAACCCACCTAGACCGCCGGTTTCCTACGCAAGTTTGACAGTAGCCGCAAATCCTAATTACGCACACCCTTGGTCAATGCGATCGTCAAACTGCTTACCCAGCTGGCATTTCTGTTGCAAATCAATCAGGCGTCTCTTTTCTTCTGGTATTATCTAGTCAGAAAAGATTTGCTGGAATGTCGAAGACTTGTTGTTTGGTTTTGTTGCTGCAGATTTTCTTAAGCACTGAAGGCAAAGATAAAGGGGTAAGGGAGGTGTTAATCAAATCACTCCTTGAGTTCTGCAATGCATTCTACTTCTACGGGAGGTCGTTAAGATAGATGGAATGCACATTTAGCCTGCACATTGACTTGCTGTAGGGAGCCAATGGAAAAGTCAGTGCTTTCTATTTCCCAGACAAGTTTAATACCAATTCACCGACCCCGGAGTGACGAAAGGCTCTATTGGTTGGCTAGGACTGAAAACGCCGAACCATGGATTGATACAGCGGAGGGGGAGTGAGAGCCGACACCTCCCTCGATTGTGCTACATGCACTCAAATACTGAAAATATTAGGTTGATCAGAAAGTAATTTCGATTTTGGAGAATCAATGTTTGAACGCTTGTTTTGAGAGTTTTTCCACTGTTATTTGTTCTTATCTGATATATGTATATTTTGTACTTGTGTCGTTTCTATTGCAGCACTGCAATTGGATTACTTTTATCTTTGTTTGTGTTTCCAGGATCAATTTGAACATAAAGTGTAAGAAGGAGTACTCTCGGCACATCTTGCTTTTCTACTTTCGTAATGGCAGAAGAGCTGCTGGTACTTTTCACGATATATGTGAAACATATGGTGTCGATGCCAGGAAAGTTATGCAAAAACTGGTTCGCAAAAATTCTTTCTGGCAATTCTTCACTTAAAGATGAGAAACGTTCCGGCCGGCGAGTAGTCACTGATAAAGATTATTTAATGGCATTGATCGAAGCTGATCGTCATACAACCGTACGAGTCCTCGCTGAGAATACCAAGGTATCTACTGGAACAGTTCACAATCATAACAAGAACCTTGAACCGATAAAAAAGCTGGGCGTTTGGGTTTCTGAAGAATTGAAGGAAATCCACTTGACGCAACGAATCAACGTCTGCAACTCGCACTTCAGACGCAATAAAGACGGTTCATTTTGAAGCGAGTAGTAACTGGTGAAGAAAAGTGAATTGTTTGCAACAATGCCACTGGTAAACCTGCTCCAACGATGCCCAACACCGATCTTCATCAAAAGAAAGTCATGCTATAAATTTGGCGGCACTGCAAAGGTGTGACATTTTTCGAAGTGCTTCCAAGCAACCAGAATGTCAATACCAATCTCTACTCTCAACAACTAATGAAAGTGGATAATGTAATAAAGGAAAACGATCAGAATTGGCGAATCGCAGAGAGTAGTGTTCCACCAGGACAATGCTAGGTCTCTTCCTTTTTGGCGACTCGGTAAAAAATTTTGGAGCTTGGCTGGGAACTAGTGCTGCATCTACCAAATAGCCCTGATTTGCGCCATCGGATTACCGCTCATTTCGATCGTAACGGAACTCTTTGAATGGGAAAATCTTCACAGAAGATGAAGATGTCAAATCTTATGGGGCCTTGTTTTTTATCGAGTAGGATCAGAAGTTCTACGAGAGAGGTGTTATGAAATTAACAGAAAGACGGCAAAACGCAGTTGAACAGGATGGACAATATATTATAGGAAATTTTATTATGAGGAAATAAATTTTTTCTGAAACACTCAAAAACCGTAATTACGTTCTGAAGAACCCCTCTGCCATAAAGGAATAGTGCAAAACGCAACCAGGAGGATAGAAAATTTGAAGCAAATTAAACAGCAGCAGCACTGACTGCTCTAGCTAACTCACAAGCTTAGATTGGAAGCACTGTGCTAAAAAAATCGCTTACATTTTAAAAATCTTGCTGACTTTCGAAGTTGGTGACCTAACAGGAGGTCGATAAGTTAACTAGGCTGGATAAGACGAACATATCCCCATCTTGTTTGGGGATTTCCATGAGGACGCTTGGCGTCTCTCGGGATCAATTCCACCGTTCCTCTCGCCAGAAAACAGCAGCAGCCTACGTCTCCGGCCCGCATTAGAGCGCCCTCAGAACTCTGGAGTCGAATACGCTTGTTCGGAGATCCGGATCCATCAGATATTATCTGTAGCCTTTCTAAAAGATTCGAAAGTACCCCTTGCAGCTTCTCGCCTCCAATCCATCTAGTCTTTCATATAGTTATCAGTGTTCATGGGAGCAGCCTTTGAGCTATATAAATAATTGCTTCACTACGTATGCGGTATAGAAGCCTGTAAACGTATACAGGATAACTCAAAGGCTGCGGTGGTCGTAAAAAATGTTTTTCTCCAGAAAGGACTGATGAGGACGCATATATTGTCTAAATGAGAAATAAATTGAGAAACTGAGAATGACACTTGATCAAATTCATCGCTCTTCTAACAACGAAATTACCACACTACCCCCACCACAATCACGCCTTTGCCGCCACATTTCTTTCAAAGGTTACGGAACGATTTTTCTACCTAACACGATGATCGCGTTACAAATAATGGTGTAACTTCGTTTTGAGCTATGAAAGTTCAACGTCGATTATGTAAAGCCAAGAGACGATAGAATTAAAAATTTTATAGTGACAACACAAACATTGAAGACAAGCTCGATGTTAAGCTGCGAGCTGCTATATATAAGATATAACGGCAGCGTTCTATTAACTCATGCATTAAACTGTATTCCCTGAATTCCTATGCATGGGGCTTTAACATCAGCTATAAAGAACTCGTCGCAAAGCGTATTGCGCATAAAACTTTAAACGATACTATTGTGCCGAAATTATGAGAATACTTTTAAACAAATAGCTTCCGAAATGGTGATTTTATGTCACTCACACACCTAATAACACGAAAATGAAATGAATACAAAGAATTTAATACCTAATAAAGCACAAGGTCGTTTTCTTTCGTCCAAAAATTATAACTATGTTGGCCATAAGTTCCTAGTTCCTTGATGCCCATGGTGATTTGTAGATTGCATCTCGAATTCTATGTCAACTGCTTCTTCTTAGCATTTACAGAGTGCCTGCATACTGCAGAAATCGCTCAACACTGTCGATGCAACGTAACACAACGGTAGCTGAACGTGTTAACAGTACTACGTGTAACCGATGTTACTATAAGCTGCATGCACATTATACCTTTGTCCTTTTCGAACGTCGAACATTCGGATATTCGAAAGAAACCAATATTTGTGGCGGTAAATTCTGTGTTAAATCCATTATGGGTAAGTATTCTGTAAAGTTCTAATATATATATATAGTTCTAATATATTTTCAGTCAGTATTTTACTGCAAAAATATTGGAATGTTGAGCAGATATTAGCCATTCTGAGCGTTTCTGTGTAAATGACATTGCTTTTAATTCTGACTGAAACCTGTGAGTCTGCGTGTGGAAACCTTTTTACTTTAAAGATGAAAGAATCTGTTTCATATATAAGTTGCTTTCAATTTTATTATTCACGACTTCTAGACTTATGTCTAAATAGTTGCATTTGTGTTCACTGTCGTGTGTTACGAGATAATTTAAATTTACGAGATAAATATAAATATTTTCTGCCGGCAGATTGTGGAGTCGACAGGAGGCTTCCAATTTTTATCAGATTTTTTCCAGAAGTCACAACAGGTTTCTGCCTGAACGAGCAACATCTATGTCCAAAACAGCACGCTATAAAATTTCAAAGCGTTAGTTACTGAGGATGACTTAAGCACTTTCTGAAGGTTTTCTGAAGCGCTCTTTGAACAGATGACGGGAGGCAACCAAACAAAGGATGGGCTAGTCACGGAATTAATTTTCTCTCTTCTGCAGGAAAGTGAAGTTGTGCTCACCAATTGTAGAAAAATATCAACATCAATAATCACATGGAAGCTGTTATTTTTACATCCTGCTTTTTAAAGCGTAGAACCCACATTTCTTATAGTTTCTAAAGCATTCTGAATTTTTCAGACACCTCAAAAAATCTTCTATTATGATGCTAAATATGATAGGTTACGTGCGGCCATTGCCTTCTCAGATATCATCGACCGCAACTGAAGGATGGACTTCTCGCGGAAAAAAAGTTCCTACCTTCTGAAGGAAAGAAAATGAAAGAGTGAAATTCTGCTACTAACTTTAAGTTATGCTTATTATACAGCAAAAAATAAGATTCTTCGCAGCGATCTTTGACATGATTAGGGCGGATCGCATTCTAAATTCTCATTTTTCATGAACCATTAATTTCCTATCTGAAGGAAACCACCTACATAGCTAAAATTGCCACAAAAAATGTCAGCTATTGACCTACCCCATGGTTTTCTGAAATGAGTAGGTTGTTCTTGCACCGACGTAATTGGAGAGACAGAATTCGACATTCACAAAATTGATTATAACTCGGTAAGTTTTTCGAACTTTGAAAAAGCCAATGAATTTCTAAAAACTGGAAAAAAGAGTTTCATCCAGTGTAAGAACCGGTAGTCAAAAGGAGGTCTTCATACGGGCGGAGGCCTTCGATTTTTGCGCGAAAAAATTGAAGTGATTTTGTATGATTTTGTATATGTATAAGATTTTGTATAATTGTATAAGTGATTTTGTATGTATAGATTTTGTATTTTGTATTATTATACCTCGATGAATTGCAGCTCCCGGTTTTTAAATCGCTTACCTTGGAGAACTTTCTTGATTGCCGCTGGCTCGTTGATCCTTTGCAATTTGGCCAAGAATACGAAATAGAATGCGAAAAAGGAAACTTTCTTTTGACCTCCGAACCAACGTAGCGAAACTTAACGAGCTCAGGACTTGATCCAATTCGAGACAATTGAAAAGCCTAGTCTTTATTGAAAGAACTATGGAGGAAGGGCCAGATTGGCTGATCAGCTACAGCCACCGCGCCGCTGTCGTACTCACTCACAAGGGAACTGCTTAAACGGTACGACGGAACAACCAGAATGATGAGTGTAGGAAGAATCTCCGTCCTCCAAGTAGTAACAAAATATGTTTTGTTTTTGCCAAATCCTTGAGGCAAACGAGTAAGAGAGTGTAATGGTTAAGGGTCAGAGCGTCGAGCTTACCACGGCTGCGCAAAGAGATTGTATCGTGGCACAGTGGTAGATGTGCTGCTTCGTGCCTGTGACGTCACGGGTTCGGTTCCCGTGCAGCACCGCGTTTTTGCACTTTTACCATGGTATCGCATTTCCATAGAGATTTCCATAACTGAACTTTTTTGGAGTGCGCTGATGATTTCACTACATATTCCTTGTCGACATCTCGTCAGTGTCCTAAATATGCCAAATACGGTGATACAGGAAACTTGACCTATCACCTCGATCAATATTGTCGTCACTGTTATGCTTAAAAGTCGCGCGGTCATAATAAGGTGTTGCTAACACCACCTCTAAAATGTCTGCTAACCCTCGAGTGGATATTCATCTACTTACACTGATGTGTGAACCTTCACTGGTTGATGTTCCTTCGAGAGGCGATATGAAACTGGCGGAAGGTATAGCAAGTATCCTACAGGATTTAACGACGCCACTAACCAGTGAAGACACAATCACGTTTTCGAGAGGGCAGACCGTTTCGGAGGAAAAGGTTTGGCTATACTAACTGTTATCTTGCACAAGGTTGACAACCCGGGGAAATGGGACTGTATCGCGATTCCAGGCTTGGGCTGCAGCGGAGTAGCACCTGGCAGGAACTGTGAAACAATCCAGCAGTGCAATAGCCACCGCTTTAGATCTCTCTAAAAAATGAAAGATCATCATCATACATCTTGATTGCCTTGAAAACCCAAGTGGAATGGCATTTCCGGAAGACGTAGGTCCATGCAATAATGTGAAGAAGCTGTAGCCTTCATACGTTGCTCATACGTGATAGGTCCTACTGTTTTATGCACTTTTGCCTGTGTACAATTGGTGTTGAATGTTTTTTCATGAATTTTTCATTTTTCATCGTATTTTGCATATTTGGGACATTTTTGGTGCATCACGCGATGTCGACAATGAATATGTAGTGAAATTGCCAATGTAATTGTAATTGTAATTAATGTAATGTAATTGCAATTGTAACGTAATTGCAATTGAAAATGCCAAATGTAATTGCTCCTTAATTTGACTTTACATTCCTAACAGCTTTCAATCCTCCCCTCCATGTAATGCATCCTGCTAACTCTGTGTTTATACCAACTTGTGTACTTGTCTTTCTTTTGTATGTCGGTCAATTGCGAACATGCAGTTTTTATAGTTAGTTCATTGTTCTGTCGCCTATAATAAATAGTAAATAAATAGTAAATCATCAGCAAACTCCAAAAAAGTTCAGATATGGCAGTCTCTATGGGAATCCGTTACCATGGTGAAAATAAAAACGCGATGCAGCATGGGAAGCGGACACGTGACGTCAGAGGCATGAAGAAACAACTCTACCACTGCGCCACGCAGGCCACGACACAAGTTCCTTGTGCAGTCTTGGTAAGCTCGGCGCTCGCACCCTTAACCATTACACCCTCTTACTCGTTCGCTTGAAGGATTCGGAAAAAACAAAACATGTTCTTTTACTATTCGGAGGACGAAAATTCTTCCTACAGCATTCGTTCTTGCGGTTCCGGCCTACCGTTCAGACAGTTCCCTTGTCAGTGCCGAGGACAAGAATACGACAGCGGCGCGGTGGCTGTAGCTGATCAGCCAATCTGCCCCTTCTTCCATAGTTCTTTCCATCAAGACTATGCCTTTCGACTTCGTCTCGAATTAGATGACGTCCTTGGCTCGTTAAGTTTCCTTACGTTGGTTCGGAGGTCGAGAGAAGTTTCCTTGTAGCTATATCTGTAAAACAGCTCCTGACAACAGTTGTCGACTGCGAGTTTCGAACTTCCTGCTATTGGATAATACCTACACCTTTGTTTAAATTAACAAGATTTAAGATTTAACAGTTATTGTCGTCTTCTCTGAAGAGCGGTCGACAGACAACTACTGTAGTCCCGTCAGTTGCCGCAGGTGGTGTTGATCAGCAGGTGGAGGTGTCGTACTGTGATCAAAAGGTGGTAGGAAATGGCTCCTTCGGTGTCACGCTCTTAGCCAAATTGCAAGAGATCAACGAGCCAGTGGCAAACAAGAAGGTTCTCCAAGATAATCGATTTAAAAACCGGAAGCTTCAAATCATGGGAAAGCTCTCATCCAAATATAGTTAAACTCAACTATTTCTTCTACTCTGGGTGAAAATAAGGATGAGCCGTATCTCAATATATATCTGGCACCTTTTTCAAAATTTAGAAAAGCCAATAGCTTTTTGAAAACTATAGAAAAAGCGCGAAACTTTCAACAAAGAAGTTTTCATAGGGAGCGGGTACGGTTCGATTTCTGGCCCATTGTTGCAGAAATACATGCCAGAAATCGAACCCCCGCCCATTATGAAGACCTCTTAAAAAATGGTTCCTACATGGTTAGAAAGCATTTTTTCTATTTTTTGCAAGAGGCCATTGGAGTTTCTAAATTTCAAAAAACGAAACCGAGTTATGATCATTTTTGTGAAATCCCTCCAATGTCCTCTGTGCAGAATCGACCAGAGTGTAAGAGAACTTCTTCACAAAATTTGTCATAACTCAGTTATTTTTTGAAATTCAAAAATCCCAATGGCTTTATGAAAAAATGCTAACTTACCAATTAAGAAACGTTTTTCAGAATGAGGTATTCATATGGGGCGTGGGGTTCAATTTTTGACACTTATTCTTGCAACAGTGGACCACAAATCGAACTCTCAACGCCCCTTATGAAGACCTCTCTATTGAAAACTAGTTCCCATATGATTTGGAAGAGCTTTTTCCAATTTTCGAAAAAGCATTGGCTTATACAAATATTGAAAAAAACCTCTTTTCTGAAAACTGATTTTTACACTGGATGAAAGTTCTTCTCTTTTAGTTTTCAAAAAGCCACTGGCTTTTTCAAATTTCGGAAAACTTCCCGAGTTATTGAACTATGAAAGCGAGTCTGAAAGGCTTGATAGCAAAGCCAGCTATTCGAAGTAAAATCTGTTAAGGATATCAGGAATCGTCTTCCCACGCCGACAAAATTTCTATAAAGTAACTTATGGTAACAATAGAGGCTTTCCTATCGCATCGGGTAACGCAGAAGCGCATTTAGAAACGCTCTCCAAGGACAGGGCCGAACAGATCTGCACAATCTGTGAAAAATGTGCCGTAAACATTAGAGATTTGCTTGGGTAACTCATCATGTTGCTCCTTTTACAGGATAATTCTTCACCTACTGAGTCAAAATTTTCTTTATTTTCTTTCTATTTACTCCCTGACTTCTTCAATTTTTCCTCTGTTTATGTTACTTTTCGAATCTTACACACATCTTCAGACCTACTTTTTACATATCCGGTGCTTTACTTATAGAGATAATCCGAAGAATGTGGAGTACACATGTTTCTACTTCACTCTTCCTCCCCTCCCGATAGAAGCTTGCAAGCCACCTGCTTCCGAAACTTCTATACCTTTACAGATCTTTACACCAGATGCTTTGCCATTTCTCCTTGAGTCTCATTCCATCCAAACTTTATTTATAGAAAATGCTCCCGTTCTTCATTCTATCAGAAGACATCAAATGCGTGTCATTCAACCGCTTTTCCCTTCCACTCTAGCCGAAAGAACGCCGTCAACAACCGCCGGCACACTCTTTCGCGCCCAGCAGCAAGACGCGGCGGCCGCGCGTTCTGCTGCTCCTGAGCCATCCCGATCAGCAGAAGTCGGGCCCTCGACATATTTCTGGCCGTTGTTCCGCAGCGGTTCTTTTTCTTTCAATATCTCTTGTTCCCAATTCTCGTCCGCGTTCCGTCGAGCCTCTCGTGATCGTTATTTCCGCTGAATTGCTTCGAACTTCGTTCTATTTCAGATAGTTAGCTGGCAATTCGAGACTGCCAATGAAGTAGCAGATATTTCAACGCTCAGCAACCAGATGAGTTCACATCTCCGAATTTCCTATTATTGATCACTAATGCGTGTATTTCAAGGCCAGTTTTTTGCAAGTTTTGTTGACTTCTTTTCTCGATGCATTCTAATTTTTCGAGTTAAAAACGTTTGGGTGCTTATTTGGTCCCTTCAGTAAGGGGTGGTGGCCGGCTGATGCAGGTACTTCATCCTTCATAATCTAGTCCGATAAAAAATCACCGATCTAGTATGGATTTAAATATCGAATGCAAAATAAGCAAGTTCAATTTACGGGAAACGCAGCAGTGAATGTAAAGAAAGGGCTGCCGGAGACGGCATGAAGGGCAAACATCGATCAACTTTGATCGACGAGGTCACTGGCCGCAGAGCCATATGGGACATGACATCAAACGACCCTTTCCCTGTTCGCTCTCCTTGCTAGTTTTGTAGTTAGGTCTTTTATTAGATTTATTATTGTTCTGTTATACACTCGTTTTCATCGTTTTTCTTCAGTCGTTAATCGTACACTATTGCATTCATTGCAGATGTTGCTTCCTGGCTCCAGTGCACGTCTGCGGCTTCAGCCCCTTGGATTCAGGTACGTTGCTTTCAAACACCTAAAAGAGCTTCCCTCCTTACTGAGGAGTTCCGGGGAAGCTCCTATTTTCTTTTTTAACTTTCTTACATTCGTCTAAGGGTAGGAACGAAACGAATGTAAGAATTTTTTATTCTTGTTTATTGTATTGTTTTAATGACATCAAACGACCACAGGAATAAACCATCAGTAGCAAGATAGAGGAACTTGTGGACAATATAAATGCAAGACACGGGGCGAAATTCACTGGCGAGTTGATATCAGTCTGGACCTGAGATGTGGTAGTGTTGATTCGCTTGCGGCGTCTGAGTGTCTTCCTCTCGATATCAAGTGGAAAATGCAAAGAGACGATTTTTCCGTGTAGAAAGGGATGTGCGAGATGTGAATACATGCTCAGAATTACGGGATACATGCTCAGAACCACGGGATACACCTGAACAGTGGGTGTATTTCAATCATCTGCAGTTCATATTAAGACTTTGGACACGGGGTGAGGTTTCTGGGAAGCACGTTAGACATATAGTGAAATGATGTTTTAAGCAAACGATCGGCAAACTTCACGACAACAGATACCGATCAAACAGGAGAGGACAAGTTGCCCATGTCCTGTAAGTGTACTGCTCCTGGTGTTTTTTGTATAACTGTCTTGAGTTTGAATTTTAATACTTCCTTGTATTACACTCCTCCAATGGCATACCTCCAATGGCAGACCCAAGAATTGCAATCAAAAGGAAAGCATCCAGTACAGATGTAGAAGGAAAAATATGTCATTCGAGTGATTCGAGTCTTTGAACGATCGCAATATAAATTTAATATGGTACGGAAATTTCTTCCAGGAGAATTCATCGCAGTCAACGGTACCTGTGGATAGCATGTCAGCGATGAAGGGTAAAGTGAAATTGAGTGAGGTACTCCTAGCGTAAGAGCGGAAGTTTCATAAGTGAATGGTGTTTGATGTTATTTTCGTAAGTGTAAGTCATGTTTCTGATCGCACTGACGTTAATAATATTTGAGTTGTCCTTATTATTATCACCGCCTCTTTCGTACACCTCACAGTAAAAGTGAGTTTGTATCATTATCGTGAATACTGGTCATTGTTTTTCTATATTTCTACTGAGGAAGTGAAAATTATTCGCTTTACTACGGGACTGCTGTAAGGCTCTGATTTTATTTCATTTTTACAGAGGATATTGTGTTTAGGAGGGATGCTGTGGTTGTACTCGCTTTGTTGTTGCTCTATGCAGAACTGCCGTCGAGTTCCAACAAGAAGAACATACTATCTATTTTCAAGACTTTGGAGAGGCTCGGCATCTGAGAGGCAGTAGGCGAACTTCAAGATGGAACACCAGCCAGTTTTCAACCTCCATCGTGTATGGTCTACTAGACCAAACAAGTTTTAAGGTTCAACTATGAAAGATCAGAGTTGAAATACTGGTTGGAACGTGCAGATCTTTGCTTCCGTCACGAATTGATGTGTTTGTCTAAGGTCCTTGGTCGTACGCTAGTAAGCATGAAGCAAGGTGCTCACGACATACAACGGAAGGTAACAGAACGGTACACCATTGACATCTACGATGTTGAAAAAGTCATTTGTTACGTGAAACAGAATTACGTGAGGAATCACATTTCGCCATATTGTCGCTCGCCTCCGTGTGAACTTGACCATGGAGAGCCAGTGAGTCTCACCATGGCTTATGTAAACGGACTGAATCCTAAAAACCAACGTCATTTGCATAACAATGCTTCAATTACAGTTGATGATTATGTTTTTGCTACATTGAAGCCCAATATGCGATTTACTCAGCTCGTAAACGTGATTCCTTATCTCAAGAGCAAAACAGTTACATTAACCCTCTCACGACACGCGCGATTATCACGTGACTGCCACGTGGGACAGCGCGCATTATTCTCGCGCGCTGAATATTTGAATTATTTTATTTGTATTACTTGTTAAACCAGCGTCGGTTGCCGGCTCCGCCGGGTGTGCGGGCCAGCCAGGCTAGCCACTGATGCTCGAAAACTGTGGATGGGACGGGAACTTGGTTTCCGCTGTTGACGAACCACTACAGACAGTGACTTATGCCTCCCTCCTTCATATATATATATATATATATATATATATATATATATATATATATGGTGCGATTTTCTGTCTCTGATTTCCCTACCTCCAATGTGTCAGATAGAAATCCCGATCGGTTCGGTTTGAGAGAAAACCGATAGCACCACTCAAATGATCGATAATATCGATCGATATCGACTGCCTGATCAAAACGCCCAATCTATTGTGGAACGCCCCGTCTGCCAACACAATCAGGCAACTACAATCCCGATCGGTTAGGTATGAGAGAAAACCGATGGCACCACTGGTTATTTGATTGATAGTGTAAATGCCTCTTACTTGAACCACCAAAGTGAGGAAATGTATGTTCCTCACTGTTGTGTTTGTTGTTCAACTTCTGCTATCAATCGAATAAAAATCGCTTAGCCGAAATAACCTCAAATGGGAGAATCTTACAGCCCGCAGCTAAGAAGCAAACATATAGCGCATTAAAAGACGAGATCGCGCCATGCACTCCAAAAATGCCACCTAATTGATCCACCAAAATGGGATATGTGTGTTCCTCACTGTTGTATTTGTTGTTAAACTAACGCTATCAATAAATATTGCAACGTCTTGGAAAGGGGCCAAGCGATAAATAGGAATCATGAGTGGGCGGGAGAAACTGTTGCATGCGCTCGACACAACGAACTTCGAATGGGAGAATCTTACTTACAGCCTAGCTAATGAGCAAGCATATAGCGCAATAAAAGACGAGATCGCACCATGCCCTCGAAAAGTTCACGCAGCTTTTAATCGACTGATAGTGTAAAAGCCACTTAACCACAAAGGTGGGATATATATGTTCCTCACCGTTGTGTTTGTTGTTCAACTTCTGCTATCACACGAATAAAATTCCAACAGCTTGGAAGGGTGTAGAAAGTAGGAAGTTTATGTGGGCGGGAGAAACTGATGGGCTCAATCCAACCAACTTAGAATGGGAGAATCTTACTTACAGCCTAGAATCAGGCGCAAAACGGCTCGGGTGGACAGGGCTCATCGTGTTAAGTGGTCGTCAGCCTCTTTAAGAAGCACACGAGTGTGGATATAATTGCCACAACCAGCATGGGGCTCAAATATGCAGGGGCGGGAGGGCCACGATGTAGGAACGCTTTTGTCCGTCCTTTTGTGTTGTATGAACTTCAAAATTATCAGCAGCACTGGTGGGTTCTAGCCCTATGGTGAACAAAGTTTATTCACTTATGCTGTGAATGGGAATACATGGGCCTTCCTACCAAGGGCATACTCTAACGTGTAGAGCGAGGAGTACTAGAATAGGGCCGCAGATTCTCACCACAACACTGACATCAACTTAAAAGGCTCTCGAAGAGAAACAAAGTGAAACGGCGGCAAAGGCAGTAACGAAGAGCGGCAGTATGGATTAACACAGCAGGACCTGTTCTCAGAAAAGTGAAGGCGGAAGCTCGCACACATCAGAAGGTTATGCCCGAACACAGAGAAGGTAGCAAGAACAGGAATGAGCAGTGACCTCGGCTATGCACACAGGCGGCAGAGTTGTACCCTGCGGTAACATAACTGTAGCAGCACCTACAAGCACTAATTGACCGGTAGCAAGGAAAGGAGCCTTCAAGGGGGTCAGTTCGAGGCAGTAGCCACCCAACACGTGCGTGGGCAGAGCCGCGGCGCCGGGCTATTTCGCAACGCCTCACGTGTCCTCCTCGGCAGCGACGATTGCTCACCTCCCGGCGCTTCCCTTCGGAGAGAGAAGTCGAGAACCTGCCTCAAACTTGGGTGATTAAACCATCGAGCCCGCGGAGTTTACGAAGTTTCCCACGGTCACGTTGAGACAAAAAACCCTCCTCTATTATATATGGTGGGATATGAAAAACAGTAACGAATGAAGTTTCCCAAGGACCTTCTTGACCGTAGTTATTAGTGGGCTCATCGATTAATATTGTACTATTAAATGTTGATAATTTTCCACGAACTATTTTTATGATGGTGTCCGACGACATCGTCAGACATTGTCCCACGCGACAAAAAAGTGTCCGACGACATCGTCGGACAATGTCGTGAAAGGGTTAATGTGATCACGAGTGAAGTCCGAGTACCGTTAACACGGGGCAGGTCACAGATACGCGGTAAGACACAAGTCTATTGCTCGCGTATTTGCTCCATCCTACAATGATTCACGATCACATAAAATATTTGAGCATACAACTTCATAATATCTAAATGAACTCGTACACCACACGGTCATTCGAGTGGTCCCGAAGAAGAAAAAATTAAAAGTGAATTACCAAAGGGTCGCATGTAAAAACTTCGAAGATAGCATACGTTCCCTAGCATATGAATGCGATGAGGTTTCGAGACGAGTTTTCAGATGAGCAGGCTATGACACTCTCGGTGTTAGATCTCGTCGAGATGCTCCATGTTTTTGGAAAGCTAAAGACGCTCACCAGGACCATGATGTCTTGTATGTCGTAATGGACGCTAAGGATTGGAGCAATCGATTTCGACACCAGCTGGTTGAGACGCTCGACAAGATATTTCACGTGAGCATTTAGAATAAAACTCATGTGGCGCACGAGAAAATACTGGTATACCTTCTAGACGGACAAAGTGGCATTTACTGGATTGTTCAGAACGGCAGGATTGAAGGCTTTAATCAAGATACATGGGTAGTAGTGTATATCGGTCAAATTAAGACTGCGTTAGGCTGCCGGTACCACATATTTTGAGGAGACGACCACTTCATGTGGCGCTAGCTATACCAAGAACACATATTACATGTCGCACTATCAAAATAATCAAGAAAGACATCATACTTACCAGAGCAGGGTCTCAGGCGTAGGTCTGAACGGCGGAATAGATAGTACCACGAGAATTTCCAATCAGAAATTCATATAGTAGAAAACCATGTTTCGTTTTTGCCGAGTCCTTGAACCAAAAGAGCTACGGGCAGTAGCGCACCGTCAACAAGTGCCCACGTGCATGCGTGCGCGCTGCGTGCGCGCCCTTAATGGTAGTTTAAATCAGCTTATTTCCTACACATCTCCTACACATTTCCCTCTAAATTGTCAAATAAGGGTTTACTGTAAGCTGTGGCTCACTCACTTTTCCCAGTTTCTGAATTATACAGTGTTTTGTGTTTTTCAGCGAATGTTAAACACTGACCTCACAGCAGGCACGGGCTACAGCAGGTACGGGTGACTAGGGCTGTCGAGGTCATGGGGTGTGTCAACGCGGCTGCGGAAGTCACCGCCGCGCCGTAATTAACGGCTAGTACGCCGCCACTAGTCACGGTCGCCTGTGCGGGAGCCGCTGCCGCGAACTACTCCTTCGGACTTTGCATGGAGCTCTCACTGGTTTTGTCCAGCTATTCGGCCAACTACGATTCCTTTAGTCAGGAAAGGCCACCTTCTGCGTCGCGAGGAGAACGGCCAAGCTAGTGAATCATAGGCAAGGAAATAGGACTGGTCGCTGAAGATTGAATCGCGCGAATACCAAGGACCAATGACCGGCTTGGAAATATTTTTGAAAAGTGAATCCAAGCTATTGAGGGAAACCTAAGGACAAAAATTAAGCTGTTTCCGAATTGTTGTAAAAGAGCATATGAACGGCTGAAAATAATCCTGAAGGAGGTAAATGAAGGGGGTACAACTGGTCAGTAAAGCAGAAGGACTACAAGGAGACCTAATGAAAGTGCTCTTACAATTAGATGTCGAAAACTCGCAGGCCCATAACATGTGTTGTATAAATCTATCCTGTTCTTCTTCACCTCTCGTCTGTCCCATAGACCTGGATGTTGTCGCTGCTGCGGTGGAGGATGTCGCAGACCAGGCCAAGGCGGAGAGTCGGCAGACCTAGCCGCGTTGCGACATAAGTCGCCGCAATTAGCGATGACATTGGTAAGTTCAGACCTTTACCCGTGCTGGACTCGTTCACATCCGTCGTTAATTGCTCCTTTTCCTCTTGACGATCAATTTGGGTCCAACTATCGCCAGGCTGTCGCACTGAGCTTGCACATGCCGCTCAAGATCAACCCTATCTTCGCAAGCGAGGACCGCGCCTCTAGCATAAAGCAACGTCCATGGGGCAGGCTTCTGGGGAACTCACTTAAATCCATCGAGCATAGTCTGATTTGATACAAGCGAGGAGGAGTGGGGGAAGCGAGAGCCTTGATGTAACAAGGCGACCATATAGCCTCGTGCGGTAGGCGATCGATGGCCTTCTCTAAGTCGAGAATGGCTATGTGCACCGGTTCTTGTTTCTCGCGATGCTTCTCCGTCAGGAAGCGTGCAGCGTGTATAGCACCACTCGTCCCCAACCAGATGTAAAGCCGCACTTGTTTAAGGAAAGTATGGCGAATTCTCGAAATCGTCTACAGAGAAACTGCTTGAATATGTTCATACTTCGAAAAGTGAGTCCACGGAGCTAAACAAACTACGGTTTCTACCTTGGATCAGTTGAGGAAGCTAAAGAATGGACAAGAAAAACAAGCGTTTGGAAGCGTAAAATGTTGCGATTATTTTCTCATTTCATGATCTAATTTTTTCCTTCATCATAGTCTCTAGGGCGAAGGTTGGCAGAAAGGTAGAGCTTTTGTAATTTATGGTGTAAGCATAGCTTCAACACCTCTTAACAAAACGTTGCTGGACCAAAATTAATTTCTATTCTGCCGCTTTTGTTCGCTATCGGCTGAGATTCCTGACTAATTTCCAAAAGATATTTTTCCAAATTCTTCATCACTCTATATACGTATATTTTATACACGAGCAGTAATAAATATTTATCCACTCAACTTAGCTCGGCAATGTTCTGTTCACATCGAGAAACACAATCCTTCGGAAGCCACGCATTTGAAACCTGTATTGCACTTGCTGCAAGGAGTTCCTGGCACGAAAATACGAAAATGGCCAAAAAATAACGTTCTGGGCTCTAGGTGTTAGTGGGTGTCCGAAAAAGAGGTACACTTACTGAGGGTTGTATTGACACAGCACGTTGCTTTTCACAACAGAGCCCGGACATCTCACCACACCGCATCCAAGCTGGAACGAGTCTGCCCATGCTGCCTAAATTTGTAAGCGTGGCAAGTAGTAGACAAAGTCCCCAAAAAGAGATGCCTTAGCTACCTATAACCATTAAATAGGTCGCAAACTTTAGGATGATTTAGATCCCAACGGTATCGCGTGAATGATATTTTAATAGCACAAATTTTATTTCAGTTGAGGCAAAAGTATAACGGCGGAGAATCTAACCGCCCATCTTACCAAGGAAGTCGCACAGTCCTCATATAAAACACAAGTGAAGTGAGTGAAATTGAGAAGACGCCAGTAGTGTATGTGTTTTAGTGCAAATTCCTTGTGTCTCTGTGTCTTAAAGGTCCATGTGAGAAGAGCGAAAAATATGTGCTCTGTGTGCTGTGTCCCGCCCCTTAGTGTTCGATGTGACCGCCCATTCAGTACTATCTGAATTTATCGCGAGGAAAACCGCTCGAAAACTCTCCTTAATGCTTTTTAAACTTCTCAAAATTTTTTATCCTCCAAGCTTTGATACTCATAGTGGAATTCACTATCGTGATACGAAACTGAGCGGAAGAGTCGTTTGGGGACAAAGACTTCCTGTATGAAAGCGAGAAATGAAGGGCGATGTGCGGCTAGAGCTGTACTGGACGTTTTTCGACGGACTGTAACGGCAGACTGTGTCCGGTCATTCTCAAGTCACAGTCACTCTCGGTCAGATCACTTTCCTATTATTTATTTATCAGACATGAGCATAGTCCTGCATTACAAGTAATGACACATAAACAAATACTAGATCACACAGACTAACAACATACAATTAAACATGGCACAATTAACATAACTTTTCACGTATCATTAAGGTCTTGAACAAATTCATAGACATGTTTACGACATTCTCATCATCACCTAATAATTAGCTGAAGACCTTATAAGTGAGGAAGTTTGATCTCGCCTGCGATTTTGGAACAGGAAGGTAAAGCCTCAGGTTCCCTCTCCTATTCTCAGCCGTAGGTGCACCAAAAAATATCGTGGAGTCTATTGAAATTCTGTTTGTAAGAATCCTAAACATCATGGTCATGTCGACCATGGTTCTTCTACTACGAGGCAAGGTAACTTAAGCTGTTTGGCCCTGTCTGGACCTCTAAATATGTTGTCATTTTGGTTCCAAAACATCTCAGAAATAATCCTTGGGTGAAGTTGTTCTGGATGCTTTCCAAAAGAGCAATGTCTTTCTCTTTGAATGGATTAAACACGGAAGTACCGCTCTCTAAAACAGGACGAAAATATGTTTTCTATGCACAAAGAAGCGCAAACGAATCACTGGTTATAAGCAGTTTGAATAATACGATAATTCGCCTTTTCAAAAATTGCCTTATAATGCAAAACAAAGCTTATATCGCTAGATATCCAGAAAACCAAATCAAGGGCGTTTGCAAAGTGCCTTAGATCTGTGTACTTGAGCGTATAAGTTGGTGAATTGTATTGATATTTTGTCTGTATGACAAGACAATGCGATTTTTCTGCGGCCAAAGGGAGTTCCCAAGTTGTAGCCCATTCCTCAGAATTAATCGCGGCTTGGATTTCGCGAGAAGGCTCTTCTCCGTCCACTTAAGTATAAACTTTCACATCGTCAGCATACATTTTGCCGCTGACCCGTAACCCAGTGGTAGCTTGAGGATGTTCATAGGTATATAGGAGAAGCAGTAAAGGTGACAAGGCAATCCCCTGTGGAACACCTCTGAGGGGAAAAAATCACGGACACAGTCGCTACCTTAACTTGGTATGTTCACCCGGAAAGAAAACATATAGTCCAGGACACTGTAATTGGATGAATACCAATTCTTTTCAGCTTGTATAGCGAGTTATTGATTGGAGCTTTGTCGAACTCTTTGGAAAAGACGAGAAAGTTTACATCCGTCCGTGGAAAAGACGAGAAAGTTTTCATCCGTCCGTTTCTACTATCGATAGCTGTTGACCAGTCGTTTGGAGAGCTAAGAACTGAGGTTTCTACCGAACGCCGCTTCATAAAATCGAATTGGTCTTTTAACATGATATTATGGTATTCAATATGGGTTAGAATGTGCTTTTTAACAATCTTTTCAAACGCTGTAGCGAAGATTGACGTTACGCGTATTAGCCGGTAATTTTTTGGGTCATTGAAAGGGGTTTTTTTCGAAATTGGAGTGATAAATGCATGCTTCCATCTACAAGGCGCTTCATACCTCATGTAACTTCCATTAAAAATTAGTTACAAAGGATAGGTAACACAATCTGCTTCATTTTTTATGAAGAGTAATGGTATGAAGTCAGGAGGCATAGAATAGGATTTTGGCCATTTGATTAGTATTTCAAAGATTTCTTCTTTACTATTCCAAAGAGTCGGACTCATTTGCGGGAATCAAGGTAAGGTGCCTTCCTGAGAAAAAGACAGGTCAGCGATAGAGCGCGAAAAGTTATTGAAAATCTTATAGAATTCCAAGCAGAATTGCTCTATCACTTGTTGATGAAATGGTTACATCATGTGACTATTATTTTCAGAGCGGGCTCTAATGTATCTATAGAAATCGGATTTATCTCTGGAGGAAATACTTTTTTAGGTTCAAGTCTAACGGTGAAGGGCTTTGTCCAGTTTTTTGTTGAAGGTCTGATAGCTAGCCCAATCTTCGGCGTTGCCGGATGAAGATGCCCTGTTCCATAAATTGTTCTGTCGTGTTTTCATTCTTGTGAGATAATTCGGGTATATCATTAGGTCGGAACCTATTTTTCTGATATGTAGAGATCAATACCGTGGTAAAGAATAATAATCAGAGTTTCATACATTTCATAGACAGATTGTAACACGCTCACTGTTCTAACCCAATCAATGTTAGCTCTGTTATTTTACCATAGTCGTTTGAATTCTTTTATCTATTTAGTGCCATTGCACTTGGTCTATGATTCGAACAGTACTCTGTTTCGACGGTTATTAAAGGCTGTTGTCTGGCAGTGGACCAACGTTCACATTACACATTAATTTTGAAGAGTTACCGAACGCGAGATTAAGTAAAGAAGTAAAGAATTTCCTCTTGTCGGTTTCCTTGCAAAGTTGTGGAATTCACGAGCACTCAGAACGGGATGAAATGAAGCGTTGGTGTTTCCTTCGTTCTGACTATAGATCAGAGAGATTGAGTTTACAGGAGAAGGCATGGATTACTACATCTTAGTTGAACATCACAAATAGGGATTTCGTGAAAGTCCCTAACCGATTGGCGGAAAGCGAAGTCATAGGAGTAGCAATTATCATTTATCATAACTCCATCACCTTTGTTGTAGTTTCTCGCACCTTATACCCACGTATTGGTTGCTAGCTACACCTAGGAGAGGATTTGAGTCATTGCTAGGACCGAGCCAAGTTTCAGCTAGAACTACGATGTCAAAGTTGCTGTGACAAAGATTGAAAACCAGAGTTACTTTTTCATCATAGATCTTATGCTCGAATGAAGACAATAAAGTGGGAAACGTTTTATTCCGTGAGAACTCAACAGTTTCCCCTGAATTGTTAAGCTGTGAGATAATTGGTTCGCTGAAGAGATCAGGTGGAGGCGATTGCGATTCACTCTGCACCTGCAGAAAACGATCAACACAGAACGAATCGCAAGTTTGCCTCCTCACCCTTTCAGCCAAACGTTCTTAACGTCTAGGAGTCCTTCCGCTTTTGTTAAAGAAGGACGTAGATTAATGCTCTTTTGAGGGGAAAGGATCGGAGCAGGGGAGCACGTTTGACCGCCTCACTTTAAAATTTACTTGAAGGCAGCACGACTTTTATAATTCTCGGTCTGTTCCTATCGGGCTTTTCCATCCGATACACTGCAGATGGTAAGCACTCAATATTAAGGTAATCAAGTATTTCCCTAACGTATGCCATATCATGATCAACTCTTACAGAAGCGGTGTAGACGGAAGATTCCGGTCCGAATCCGATAAACTTTCAGCAATGAGCTTTCTTCTCTTAGTTGTCGACTCACATTCGGTAGCTCACTGTTACACTTAACTCATTCCTTCGTCTCATTGCGCGTTTCGATTAAGAGCTTAAATTCCAGCTTGACGTAGCACGGAATTCCACAATTTTGTATGATATCTTGTAGTTGATCAGAAACCTGATTTTCTTCCTTCCGGTTTGCAATGGTCAAAGAGCTGTTGGTGGTCGTTGCTGAAATCTTTGTCACACGAGCACGAGACATGACTGTAGATCGACCTTCAAGCAGCTAGGTATGAATTACCTTTGACGGTAGCGCTCGATGGTATTTAGTAGATCCCGACACAAGGGTGATTGCAGAAAGTCCGCTGATAAGTACATATATTCGGTGATGTAGAAGATAACGGGGGTGGTAGTGTGTAGGTAGAGAGCACACAATTAGCCCGTCCACTCGGCAAGGCCACCACTAAATGAATGCTAGATCCTATGGAGTGATAAAGTTTACAGCCATCTTCGTTTCACCCTCCTGACATGCTAGGGTATGTGTGTTGGAGTATGTGGAGATCTGAAAAAGAATTACAGCACGAAAAGCTGCCAATACATTTTGACTACTCACTTCGCAAGACAACAATGGGTCCTTGGAACACTGATCTTTAAAACTTCCTAATCCAAAGCTTACACTGTAGTTGTTCTTATGAATGCAGCATAATATTTGTGGCGTCATCCAAGTAATGAAATCCTCTAATGGAAATGTAGAGCGATTTCTTTATAAAAGACGGATTTCGGCTGGAGCGTTCTTAGCAGGTTATTTTCTTCGTAGTGCTTAGAGTTCACGAAAGCGATTTTATACTGCAAGAGCAATAGACAATTCTCGAACATTTGTTGTTTGTTGATAATACTCAGAACGCCTTGCAGTTTCCTCCAGGAGATCTCTTCAAACTTAGGACCCTATTTGCTAGCGAATCAAAGTGCTACATATTTGTTAGAATGAACTGGAGCAAACATTTTTATATGAACCGACTTGAAATGTTGATTCACCTTCATAAAGATACACTTCCGAGACTTCCGTCCTTCATAGGCTAATAGTAGATGAGGTATGGGTTGATAGGAGAAGAAATTATGTCGTCGAACCAGGTTTTCACTGCCTGAGAATATGCACTAACTACCTTAACAGCAAAGCTCTGATTGATTTAAAGTTCTCATGCATAACCACAAGGCAAGCCAAAAAAGTAGGGAATATGTTCTTCAATTGCACTAACGTTGCCAACAATGTAGATTTTGATATGCTATAACTTCTAAACATTTATGAGATAAGAGGATCTTGTTCTCAGAGCAATATCTCTACCACTCTTCACTTTTCTTGTTTGGTGTTGGTGTGCTCAGTTGATCAGCTTTGCTCAGCAAACAGTGTGACGCCTTCGTGGACGATTGGTATACAGTGTATTTTTACTTTTATAATTGCAATTATAGGTTCACCCGAAACACCAAAGGGGGCTGTACCAAATTATCCAAATCATCCGTTGCGACCATCATACTCGTATTACCATTCTATGTGTAGGAAAAACCTAAAACACACATTTAAGAAATTGAAAACGCTATTTTTAAATCTAACACAAGGATCGCGTTTTTTAACCGTGTCGCAATTAAAAATGCGCTTGAGAAGTATAGCGAAAATGGGATGTGTCAAATTGGGGACTTTATCGAAGAATAAGAGGAAGTTTTTTTAAACATAGTCAGGAATTTCGCCTCGTTTTTTAGAAAAACTGCTTCGAACAGCTCCTGCAAGATTCATTCTTATTCCGTTCTTCACGTTTGATGGAGATATCACAAAGTGTTTATAATTTTTGCAATACGAGTCTAGTGTTTTTGCAGAAGTCTTGGGGCACATTATTGCACTCATCTGTATCGAGAGATTCCATGTCATTGTCAAAGAATCGCTGCACCTCGCGTGTACAGTGCGATTTGCGTTGTTTTACGACATTGACTGAGCAGTTGCTTTTAAATAGACAAATCCATTGGCAATTCCAATCAACCTTAGAATCTCGCATTAGTTCTATAAGCTACTCGGCATACCCAGTTTAAGCAGAAGAAAAAGGGCAGACCTATTTATGCTGTTCAAAATCCCTACTAGGAAACTGTCTCTAGATCCTGTTGAGTTTGGAGTACCACTTACGTTTAGTAGGTAGGTCTGGAGACTTAGATTGTATACAGCGGTTGGAAGGTCGCACGTTAGGTTTAACCACTTACAGACAACTTAGGGAGTTAAACCTTTTCATCGGTGATAATGAACATTTTCTTGATACATGTGCCCCTCTCTTTACGCATCTGCTCATTTGAGATGAACCTTTTTAGGTGATTACGTTCTCAATTGCATGTTTTTGATTCCCTGCGATTGGATTTGTTTGTTTCGTTCGTTCGTTTGTTTATATCTCATCTTATGCTTGCATTTCCGACGTGATTCACTCCACGAAATAAATAAATAAATAAATAAACGGCTTCACAAACTCTAGAAGCAATTTTTACTTCAAACTGAGAGATTCACTAAGTTTCTCACAAACTTCGAAATTTTTTTCACAAGAGCGGAACCCTTCTTGGTTATCAAGAACGGTTCTCCAAAATACGATAGAGGTATTGGATCTATGAAAATACGTGAGATTTGACAGGAGTAACTGTGTGTCTTGCACTTGCGCACTTCGCGCTAGCCAGTACCCTGAAGCAACATCAAGGAATCTGCCCTTCCTGTTGCGCTGTCACTATGTACATAGTGATATATACCATTTTCACGCCGAATAGAGCAGCTTTCAAAACAAACTGGATGTCATTTTCCACATCAAATTGGACACTCTTCTATGCTAGCCTAAGATTTCCGAAATAAAAAACTTCCAAATCGAAGTGAGCTCTTCTAAAATTTCACTATACTTTATTTACGATTTCACTTAAACACTTCACTTAAACACGCACTTAAACTTTTTTACGGTTGATAGCAAAACTTCTGTTTGCAAGGAATTTTACTCTTGTAAACGGTGCAACAAACAATAAAAACACACATATCCTTACTTGGATGCTGCATTTAAGCAAAATTTATATTATCAATCAAATAAACATTGCGACTTTCCTTTCAAATGCATGGCGCGATCCAGTTTCTTAATGCACTACATAACTGCTCTTTCGTTGTGCTTCAAAACAAAATTTATTTTAGTATTTTTTCTCAAAAATAAAAATTTTACTAAACTATTACGCATCTTGGGTAGGTAAACCAAAAAAATTTCAAAGAAAGTTCCACCAAATTTTCTTGAACAAAAAGCTGTTTTAACTATTTTGGTGATTCTGTGGTTTAACATGCCTAAATGTCATTTTGATTCGAATCAGTTCGCCCTGATTTCAAATGTCTTAGGCTAGCTTGGAAGAGTGTCCAATTTGATTTGAAAAGTGTCCAACTCGAAGTAAAAATTGTATAAAAAACTATTTCTACAAATGGTGAAATCCTCAACTTTACTTTTTTCTCTAAGAGGAGAAGCATGTGAAGCATTTTTCAGAACGGGAAAGTGAGTCAAACATGACGAATCTCAAGTGACATTGGCGAAGTTTCGGCGTGTCGCGACTCGCGACCTTCGCTGCCTCACGGTCTTCCGCGGGCGTCCAGGCTCGGTGAACTCCGATTAGGTGCATCATCGCGCGCCTGCCCCTGCTCCCCGGCATCGATCCGGGGGCAAAGCGCGCACGTTTGAGAGGGCATTACCCGCTCCCCGCGCATAGTCGGCTCTCCAGTCTACGCCTGCATCGACCGCGAGCGTGGGCGCGCCTTTGAGGCGTCGCCCGGTCGTCAGCTCTTCGTCACTCAATTCAGCCGGAGTCATCCTGCGAGGCCTGGCACATTTTCAGCTCCCTTCCTCGCATCGACTGCAGGCTGGATGAATGGCGATCCTACCCAAAAGGGTCGCTGGGGCTGAGAGCGGGGAGTAGTCTATACAGTGAAGCGCCCGGCCTATCTGCGTTTCTACTCCCATGCACCACTCCACTCTGCCGGCCATACTTCCGATCATGTATTGCGTAATCGACTCTTCTATATATTCTACTATATCGGCCTAGTGGTTGGCAATAAATTTGTGCTGGTCTCCGTTCACATATGACAGTTGTCTGGTATTGTCGGTATTGTTGCACGCATTTGTGGGTTTGTCGGGTATGACTATATAAGCCCCACGCGGGGTCCGTGCGAAGGGGTAGAGCGCTCATGGCTGGAGCCTGCGAGTGGCCCTCCGCATGGACGTCGCGTGGGGAGTGATGGTCAGTGCCAGGCAATCAATTCATATCCCGGGTAGTGTCTTCCCTCGGTTACATGCTGGCTGCAGCCCAGAGGTGGAAAGAATACGATTGCGAGTGAAGGGACGGACCCAGCGAATCCACACTTCAGAAGTGGCACTTAATGGCATGGGACCAATGGACCTCCCCGGGGTACTAGGCCTTGGCAGCTTCGGGTGCCCCATGGGGCAGGTTGAGGTTCCACGTGTTAACGGCACAGCCGCTGCGCTGGGGCCATCGACTTGCAACTCGGCGTGCATTATGGATATTCATCCCTCCCTCTGCAGCTTCAGCCAACGCATTCCCTCTTCTCTCCTTAAGATGCTCTTTGTCACTGCTCTGTATAGTTTCGCAAGCTATGGCCTCACAAGTTGTCAGCTGGTAGGGTAGCGCATCAGCTCAAGAGTAAAGTTTCCAGTTAATGGTTGCAGATAGTGAACAATTGTTTAAAATCAACTTCGAACATCCAAAAATGTACATCCTATTTCAAGGTACCACTACGACCTGGTATCTCCCTTGTAAGCGTAGTGTGCCTAGGGATTCTTTGTTCTAGTTATTGAAAAAAACAAGAATCATCCCTTCCCTACACATATTAGGTTGATCGAAAAGTCTTTACGCTACTGCCTGTTAAAGTTGTTAAAGCTCTTACAGTATTGATCTTGTGTGGTGACGTCACAGTACATTCTCAAAGCTTCCTCAAGCATACTGTATAAGGCCTCGTCGAGGTGAATACTGATACAATGTCAACGATAAGCAGCAGCATCCTACGACCCCCTCTACTACGAATTTCTGCAAGGCCATTCCGCAAGGACTGCAGCATCTAACATCTGCGCTGCATTCAAAGAGGAGGTCACTATTCCACAGTGGCCCGTTGGTATCAGCGCTTTAAGGCTGGAGATATCTCTCTCGAAGATCGACCTCGTCCCGGAAGCCCCGCTGTTGTGAAGAAGGCAGCTTGCGCGAAGCCTTCAAGGTGAAGCCAAATTCAACCAATTCAACCATTCGAATTGGCTACGACACATGGACGAACGCAAAGCACCGTCGTGAGGCAGCCGGAGATCCTTGGGTACCGCAAAGTTTTGTCGTCCTGGGGACAACATAAGCTGCGAGACTCTGACAAGAATGTCGAATCAGTGTTGCTGAGCCGCTGCTTCTTCGCCCGCAAAGAAAGGACTTTCTGAAGGACATTGTTACTGATGATGAAGGCTGGGTTCTTTGTGTTAACCACACCCGCAAGAGCCGATGGCTCCCACGCGAAGAACCGGATCCAAAACAACCGAAACGTGGACACCACGAAAAGAAGGTTCTTCTGTGTTGCTGATGGGACTCAGAAGGCATGCTTTACTGGGAGTTGCTGGATAGTGAGGCCACAGTCATAGCATCCGTCTACGCTACCCAGCTCCAGAGCTTGTCCGACGCCATGCGCCAAAAACGTCCAGAACGGGAAAATGTCTACCTGCTGAGGACAAAAAGCGTCCTCATGTCGCAAAAGTGAGTCGCGAAAAAATCCAGGAGTTAGGCTGGGAAGTTCTGCCCCATCCACCGTACTCTCCAGACATCGCTACTTCTGACTGCCACCTGTTTAGAGCTGAAGCACCACCTTAGAGGTACAGAACACGATCAACTGGAAACGGAGGTTTCTGAATTCTTTTCCTCACAGCCCTCGGAATTTTGGCGGAAAGGAGTTGGATGGGGAATATATCGTGGACTGAGCTTTTGTATATTGTATTATATTGTATTGTATTGCAATACTGTTGTGCTAGTGTTGCAAGACTTTTCGATCAACCCAATACCAATAAATGCTTTCACAAATTTCGTCCCTTCGGTTTCAATTAAAGCTGGATGATGGCTATGGAAGGTTGCAGGCGGGAGATTCTCCAGCCAGCACATTTTTAACGAGCATTTCAGAAAGGCTTGAGGGAGGCTTGTTTGAGATGAATCTCAAGAGCAAGTACCAACAACTCCCTACTCTTTAAGGATAGGGGAAAAGAGCGGTGTTGTTCAATCGCTTTTAGGATGCGCCGCGCACTTTACTTCTACGGGAAGTCGTGGAGGTGATTTGAACGCGTACTTGGCCCACAATGGCTTGCGAAGGCAGTCATTGTGGACCAAGTACGCGTTCACTACACATGGAACAGACTTGAAGAACAAGTCAGTGGTTTTTTCTTCCCAGATAAATCTGGCACCAATTCAACGACTCAGCGGCATGGAAGGCTTGGATGGCCTAGGCAGGAAATCCGAGGCAAGAACTTGGTATGGTGTGAACCAAGGGTGTGCGTAAATGAAATTTGAAATTTCGTAAATCGTAAATCGTAAACCGTGAACCGTAATCGTCACCTGAATTGTAGTGCAGTACACTAAATTTCCAGAGGCTTTTTATGCTAATGTTAATCAGATGTGATTCAATGTTTATTTAACCATCGTGTTAGTTTCAGTTTTCAGCTTAATCTGAACAGTTTTCTTACCAAACTGTTTCTCTTGTCACGGCTTTGATAGTAAAACATAGTCCGAACCAAACTTTACACCTTTCAGGAAAGTCGAAAAACTGTAGATTCAAAAACTTTACTCAAGCCTATGCATGGCATTCCAACAAAAAGCTAGCATCAATTCATTAAATTCCTAACTTACTACCAATGCCTTAGCTTGAATATAAATCTAGGATTTAGCGGAAACAACAGCAGAAAAACCGCTTTCAAAACTAAAAAAAAAAGTTTCACCATTGACTAATGTGTCGGTTTCCTGCTTTCGCACTTGTAAGATTTCGAAAACTTCATAACGCTTTCACGACATGCGCGAGGAGGTTTTCAGGTGTCTGCTTCGTGGGATAGCGCGTATTTTTCCCTCGCGCTGATTACTTCTATTATTTTAATTGTATTGCGGATTCGTAAGGAATGAGAAAACAGTAGCAAATGAAGTTTTCCATGGACCATCTTGACTGTAGCTATTAGCGAATTCATTGATTAAAATTGTTCTATAGAATGTTTGATAATTTTCCATGAACTATTTTTGTGATGATGTCCGACGACATCGTCGGACAAGTCGTGAAAGGGATAGTATTGCCCTACCATTTAATAACTCCCAGCACTTGCATGGGCTACCCTTCGCCAGCACTGTAACGAACGTTTGCTCTCCGTGAGCCTGCAGCATCGTAAGAGGATTAGATAGGGTGAATACGATAAACTCCACCACACCACCGAAATTGAAAATCAAGACCATCAAAACCAGTTCGACCTTTTCTAGAAATGCTACGCGCTCGATTTTACTGCACCTTTTATATCAATTTGCTCATAAGGCACAATGTTAACCGATAGAACCATTGGTACATGTCGCGAAGATGAGCTGGTAGGTTGTGACGCGCCAGCCAATAATAACCAGAGCGCAGAGCGAACACATGCCAGCCGATAAGGGTTCCAACTGTACATACACGCCCTCTCTGAATGACATGCCCATTTAATGCGGTCCGATTCGATGATGAGTTCCCATCTCACAATGCTTCCCGTCCTCGCGACATATAACGAAACGTTAGTGGTTTATCCTTCCAACATAAGTGTAGCAACCCTCTAGACCCCGCTTGCACGAATGATGTTCGATCATGGATTTGCGTCAATTTGTCATTTTTTTCGATGGGATTTACATGAATATATTATAATCAAGTTGACTAGACGCTATTACCAAACAGGGCGCGGATCAAAGAATGCTCCCTCTGTTTCTCCAAGAAACTGCCTCCAATGGCTTTCTATGGGCTGGAATGGAACAACCTTCGCCAGTAGGAATGCGATGCGCCTTGCTAGCTCTGGACCAGTAACGGAGGACCACAGCCTCCCCTGCCTTCTAGACGAGCTTATCATACTATATAATAATCCGCTAACCGATGACTCATAAATTAGTCATAAAATAGGGGGGAATAGAATTATGGACCGCGAAAATAGTGAGAAATATACAGACGACTTCTACGTGTCATGGGAACTTCAGCCCTGGGAATAATCGAGATCACTGAACCCGAATCTGAAGTTCGTTTTAAAAGGTTCGGTCATCATCAATCGATATTGATCAAATCATCGATCAGTACCAGCAATGGGAAACCAGGTCCAGTCAGGGAATGCCAGTAGTGCTGTACCAGTACATGGGGAGGAGGGAGGGTGGGGGAGGGGTGAGTTCCAGTAAAGGGGGCAAGTAGTGGGGGACACCGATGTAGCGGTCCCACATGGAAAAAAATTTCAGTTCATCGTAGCGTTGGAAGCGGTGGGAATCCTCGGTTCTGACAAAAAGGCGTTTTGCGACCAAAGTCGATAAGATCTATCGAAAATGTCGATTTTTGCCTGAGGTTGACCGTTTGAAGACGAGAAGTGAAGGTGTTCGTAGTCAACCTGGCGCTAGAGTATTCGAATAGTGCCTTTTGTACTGCTAGGAAAGAAAGAGGGCTGGATACGCAGAGCAGCTAGATTGATCTGATTCTCCTCAGCTTAATGGTACTGCAACATCGCGCGAGGCACGCCGATTGGCGTGACGGAGCACCAGTTTTCTATTGTATTGCACTTGTTTCTCCTCTTGAACCTGTCCGGTTCCGAACGGGAACCCTTACAATGTCAGTGAAATGGGAAAGTTAGTTAAGCGAAGAGAAAAGCCGGATTCGAGAAGCCAGTGCACAAGACGATGTCGTCTATCACTGTAACACATTAAAACACATCATCAGAAATCAACTCTAAAGGGAAGTGGGAATGAGTTACACATAAGAGGGGACCATTAGAGTAGGTACATCCTTATAACCCACTCCACATAAATTTGGTCGCCAGTTGGTTGTTGATCAAAGATCACATTTACGAAAATTTACGATTTACGACCCAAAATGTCGTAAATCGTAAATCGTAAAAAATTTGCCAGAAATCGTCGTAAATCGTAAAATCGTAAATCCTAAATCGTAATTACGCACACCACTGGTGTGCACAGGACAGCCAGCACCTGTCCGTGTAGCGCAGACAGCACTGCGCTACACGTGCTCAGCTATATGTATATACCAGCTTTGGTTCTAACATGTACTGAATTTGGTATCTGCTGCAAATGTTGGTCAATTTCAACTCTTCATCAATCTTGGAGATAAAGTGCTTGATTATCTATGTATTGGTCTTCAACCCATGATCAGATGAACTTTCATCAACGGTAACTACCTTTTTTAGAATATTTTTTTTGGAAGTTTCCGTATCCAATCAGTTTTTTATTGAGAGGGCCGTTAGGTAGGATAAGCAGTAAGCGGTACCTGAGTGCCTACCGACTATTCTAGGCTCTGAATGAGACACATTCGAAGAAGCGTATGCAGTGAGTGCAGGTAAAGAAGTCTAGGTCAACGGCCCCATAAAATCCCTTCAATGCTGGTTGGAATGTTCGCTCATGAAAGCACCAGTTCAAAGTGCACGGAAGTGTTAGGATATCTCGCCTCTACTGGTCATTTAAGGTGTGCCATCATCAGTCCTGCGATGGATCGTGTGCGCCTCTGAACACGAAGGATGTTCGATATTTCGAGCCGATATTAGAGGTCCACCTGCGAATCTTGTGTGGCACAAGCGATGACGCATAGAGATATGTGTTAACTTTGAAACATTATGAAAGACAGTACTTCACACATTGATTGAACCTGGAGCGACAATTAGTTGTGTTAATAAAGGTAAAATGGTGTTAAAATGGTGTCTTTTTAATGCGATCAAAACTCTTACGCCAGGCGGCTTAGCGCCCTCTGACAGTAAAAGTACCGTCAAACTCCCTGATATGGCATTCATCAGCATCAGGCTTGGCGGCATTTTCACTGTTAGAGGGCGGTAAGCGGTTGATAAATCGGGCCCCTGATATCGCGATTGATTGCTGATAGGCTGTTACAAGTTTGCTAGAGGACATTGGATCAAACATCGCTGACGGTATAATGGGATACATTCAGCCCATGAATTCGAAAGCGCAGAGTTCCGCCTCTGCACCCAGTTTGATGGTTCTACATCCAATATGCATCACGGAAAACTCATTGAAGAGAAGCCGGCTCACCAATTCTGCAGTCAAAACCGGATTTGGCTGATTGTAATTGATGTTAAGATTCTCATAAGGGAACAGTTGGTCAACGGTGAGACTGCACAACTTCGCACGTGCCAAGCAAGCTTCTTCCACACTTCGGCTGTACTCCTCAATCAGTAATGCTTAGAATTGCCGGTATTGTCCTCACCTTCACTATTGATAAGTCTTTCTTTGGTCCTCCCATTTTCATCATATTTGCAGCTTCTGGTAACAAGAATCCTTGAGGTCCGTCGGGAAATTTTCCGAGCGCAACCTGAGATCTGAAACATTTGTCTACAATAAAAATGCTTTTTTGAAATAATTCAAGGAATGCAAGAAAGATCGTCGTTTTTGTGTGACCTTACCCTAGCGATCGATGAATGTGCAACACAGTACTGAACCTTCTAGCTGCAACTCAAGCCTTGTAGTGTTTTTCTACGGAAAAAGTTGATCTGAGCAAATTTACTGATTTCCAAAAACATGCCGCTAGGGAGGACATATTGCTTTTTTATAAGTTGCACGAAAAAGGTAAAGTATGACATAAAATTAACCAGGTGAACTACATACACTCAAAAACCCAACTGCTTAGAAAATATTTTTTTTCACGGTGATCTTATTAATAGCAATAGCAATAGCAAAAAGGATACAAGTGTTAGTTAAGTGACCGCTGCTTACAACACCTATGTATCGAAGAACGTATACAGTTCATTATTCGTCAATACTGTAATTGAGCAGTGGCGACGATGTCCGTTCCTCCACGAGATGCCACAAGAAGCTGCTCGCTTCTGAAGTCTGAGCCGAACACGGACATTCGAATGCGGGCAACAGGCCCTCGTTACAGGCTGGCCTTCGTTAAACCCATGTCGCATCAGATTGGTGTATGCCAGTTCATAAAATATGATACAATTCTACGGACCCACGCGCACTCGCAGAGCCCGATGAGTGTGAGAGGTATGCGATGATCCTAGGTGCGAAGAAGCAACTAATCTAGTCTCGTAACGTACGCAGTACTCGCATAGCAGCGCTAAATGTAGGCACGTTGAAGGACAGCTCACTTGAGTTGGTACACGCACAGGAGCGAAGAAGAGTTGAGTTCTGTGCGGCAGGAGACGAGGTGGTCTTCCTGCAAGTCAATGAACATAGGACGAACTTCAGGGTCGTTCCATGTGTAAGTCCCAGGAAAATCGTTGTTGTTGGATCAATTGCCTCCGAATGTTCCGTGACCGGATTATAAGCGTTGAATGCTTCGACTGCTAATTGACTAAAAAGGTTGTCTCTACTTAGGAGTCACTCTATCAACGCTGTGCGAACGCTCTGACGCTTTGCAGACTGGCTGTGATGAGTTTTGGAGCCTGCATGAAAACAGCAGAACTACAAACAGTAGCTGGATTTTTATAGGATGCCCTGCATTTTGTTACAATCTGCAGTGTGTTTTAAGTTTGAAACCACAACGAAAGCGGAAATCAATCGATACGGCAAATTTATAGATAAACGAAGACAGGTATTCGAGAAGAACACAATCAATCGATTGTGAATTACAAGAATTCAGATGTGTGCGTGGCGCTATCCCTACCACTTCTTCTTCTTCTGTCACGCTTCCTAGCGAGGTCGCTATTCTGTTGCCATAACGGAACCTTTTCCGATCCAGCGCTAGATCAGTGTGGACCCATTTCCATAAAGATATCCCACGTCCGACTTTCGATGAATGTTCAGAACATTTTGCTCGAGCGGCTTCATCTGATGCCGTGGGAAGGTCTATACCGTGTGGATATGGCGCGCCACATCGCCATTCAGGATGGATATGCTCCCACAAGCAGGGCTTGTGGGCAGGGAGACAGCCAGCAACCCTTGAAGGATTGCAGTGAGAACAGTCAAAAGTGACATTCTGTGTCCCGTTAATTTCGGACACTCTGACTGCAGCCATACGTGGCTGCGTTAGGAAGGTTGGGCTGCAAGACGATGTGAGGGTAGTGCCAGCACCCCATAGCAATCATAAAAAACAGCTAGTTCGAAACCGCTCGTATGACCGTGTATGCACAACACCATCACATGTTGTTTGTCCTTTTGAGAAGGAAGGTGACTGTCTAACATTTGGTGTATCTTACCACATGCACGGAGTGTGCAGAGGTTTACGTGGGTGGAACAGGTAGTCCCTTGTGCGTAAGGATCAAGGAGTCTTGGACGGGTTGCGAAGGTCCCACATCTAAACTCCCTTCTGCGATCACAGGGTGCGGCGGCACGCGAACAGCTGTTTCGGGGTGGAGGCCAAGATACTTGGCGCGAAAATGAGATTTCGGCGCGCCGAACTCTCGACGTGCTGTACATTGTGGCGAGTTCCCACAAATCAATGGAAAGGACAAGTGCTTCTCTGTTACCCAAGGGCTGGCCGTATGTCACCTTTTGCGGATTTTGACCTCTGGATCATGACCAGTAAGGCCTCTAGGGCTGGTGAACTCAAACGCTCTATGCTCATTCACCCATCTTTCGTCATCTAAGGTGACAGTAGACTCTTCTGTCCAAATCTAAGGTTGGCCACGTTTTCTTACGGCGTTGTTTTTATGGTGTCTTTGCCTTTTGGATAGGTTTCTGCACAATGAAATAGCAGGAGGGTAGTTTCTCAAATGATTTCGAATTTTCCAGGATCTGAAGAAGGCGACAAGGCCGAAACGAGAACAGCAATAAAGAGTTATACCAATCTTGGTCATGCTGAAGAAAACTCTTTTACATAAAGATATTTAGCATAACTAATTTTACGCCAATATTTGTTCATTTATTTTATTTATTCATGACGTGGACTAAGGCCACACGTGAAAATCCAATGTTAGAATAAAAAACCACAAACTAAATCAGGAACAAATAAACAATTGAAAGCACTCATTGTACACGTAAAAGCAGCTTCTTGAAACCATGCAAGGATAGACCTAAGAATTCCTCAGTTGTGCTCAGAATGTGAATGAACTCCTTTAAATTTCTGTAGGTGAAAAAGTTTGCTCGGGCTCGCGATTTTGCCACAGAAACATAAAGTCTGAGCTTCCCTCTTATGTTTCTTGTCAGCTTAGCGCCAAAAAAGTTGAGTGAGTTTATAGAAACCCTACCAGTGAGTATTTAAGCATCATGAGGAGGTCAGCTCTTTTTCTTCTAATGTAAAGGATTGGTAAACCTAATATCTCAGCTCTCTCAGCACCATTTGGCATCCGATAATAGTTTTTCCCGTAGCACCTCATCATCAGCTTACGAGTGAAACTATTCTGAACATTTTCTAAAAGAATAATGTCTTTTTTCTTCGAAGGATTGAAAACTGTTGTTCCTCACTCTACTATGGGTCTTACATATGTGTTATACGCCCGCAGAAGAATTTGAGGATCTTTGCTCTTCAGTGCCTTAGAAAGGTTGTAGATGCGGTAGTTAGCTTTTTGACCAATCCTACTACATATAATCGGCTAAAGTCACGTGTCCGTCACGGGGAGGGGGACTGAAGCCAAAAGATGCCTACTTCTGTACGGCGTATGCCAGCCGGGCTTTCTTTGAGCTTAACCATGGCCGAGTGGAGAACTATATCCTTGGCGGCTAATCGTCCAAGTCTACTAGATATTCATGGGGCAACGCGTCAGGGTATGAATGGGGATCGAGTGCAGAGCGTAGGAATTCAGGAGGCGTGCCCTAGACGCCGTTCAGCGTGCGACTGACTTCAGAAGACGTGCTGAAGACGTCGTCCAACGTGCGTAGGGATTCAGAAGACGTGCTGAAGACGTCTAACGTGTGTAGGGCTTCAGAAGACGTGCTGAGGACGTCGTCCAACTTGTGTAGGGATTCCGAGTAAGGGCGATCAATAGGAGAGGACCAACAAAGTGGAACCATTAAAGGGGAGCGTGAATAAGGGGGGGGGGGGCAACATTTTTCCTCGACATTAGCCGTTTTCAGAAATCAGACACACCCTCGACATCGTTCAGGGTGTGTTGGATTTCTGAAAACGGCTTACAGAAGTCGTGGTACGTGTGTCAGAGTGCAGAACGGGTGTCATAGACGTCGTGGCAACTTAGTCACACGTGAATCGGTACTCAGTGTCACATGCGCGTGCATGACTCTCACTCCGTTTCCTTGCCAGCACATAGGAAAGGAAGTATTTCGGGGGGGGGGGGGCAGAGAGAGTGACCACGGGATTCGGAGGAGTATTATTGCCGTCGGACAGTAAGCGGTGTCGACCAATACCGATTAATTTTAATTATGATTTTGCTGATTAAGCACCGGATTGGGACTCTCATTACCTGTTTCTCGACACGTAGATAACGTCAGAGAATAAATCGCGTGCATGTGATGGAGGGTGGATGGGCTTCATATGCGCAGTGAAAATTCTGCCCTACCATATCCCACTGCACTATTCTATATAGTAAAACCGGTTTTTTAAGCTATATGAAGGCCTAAAAAAGGAAGGAGGAAGATTGGGGTTGTTCTATTCTCGAGGTTTGGCGGCGAAGTCCACAACCAGATGGGATGGTGTTGTTCTATTCTCGACCAAGCGTTTGGCGGCCGCTAGGCCGCCAAACATTATAATGCATTATAATGCATTATAGGTGCATTATAATGCAAATCAAAACTCAGGTCCTCACAACAAAAGGTTCTCAACTCAAGGTGAGCTTCTACGATGTTATTTTGACAGGATGTAGAGCCCTGTGAGCGGAGTACAGTTAGTTTATGCAGAACGCCTTTTTAAAGGCCTGAAAAGGAGGTCTGAAAGTGTGGTGCAACTATCGTCAACCCCTACGATACCCCACGAAGTGTGCCTCGGCGGCGCAGTTGGTAGAGTAGGGACGCCTCATAGGAGGACACCGGAGGGGTTTTATGTTCGAGTCCGCGTACTGCCGAAATTTTTGCACATATTAGTTTCCTGCTATTACGCCTCCTCATGCTCACAGGAGTCAATTTTAGACAATCAATGCTTACAACAAACCAAGGCTGTCTATTTGCGTCTTCATGTGTGCTAGTTTTCCAACAATGCCTATCTGCACCATGTCATTTCTCTGGAAATAAAAAGTTCTGTCTTGTTTTCCCTTTTTGTCAACAGCTATGGTACAAATCTGTGAAACAAGAAAAACACAAGCCCTTGTCACACCAACCGCAACAAAAGTCAGTGAGGAACAATATTCTCCCTGGCAAGGAATGACCACTCGCTCTTCGTTGAACGCGCAATACGTTGGTGTAGAGAAAGGTCCTGGGTGAACGTCGACCTAACCAGCTGCCACCCACGCGTACGACAGACATAGTAATCTCCCATTTTCATTATACTACCTCCAACTTGAACCGCCTCTTCTTCTTGACAGTCGATATCTCAATATATGGCATCTAGGAGGAGTCCTTTTATAGCATCCGCAACCGCAATTTCTCTCCTTGCCGGAGATGTGAGATCCAGTGTGAAGGTGGAAAGTAGTCGGCCGACAACACTTTCAGGTGAGAACGATATTTTTAGCACACTTATGTACCGATAGGGCCGGTCCATAAAATTCAACCGTAGGGTACGCGTATTTGTTTGCAGTTATGGTATTATTGGTGATATGGTATGATATGGTGGTGGTGGAGATAGGCATTGTTGGAAAACTGGTACATATGAGTGCGCAAATGGATAGCCTTGGTTTGTTGTAAACATTGATGATCTAAATTTCACTCCTGTGAGCATGAGAAAGCGTAATAACAACAAACTAATATGTGCAAAAATCCCGGAAGTACGCGGACTCGAACTTGAAACCCCCGCTATGCTCCTATGAGGCGGCAGTGTTACTGCCTGCGCCGCTGAAGCACACCTCGCCGGGTGTCGTAGAGGTTGATGATGGTTGCGCGCGCTTTCAGACCTCCTTTTCAGGTCTTCAAAAAAGCGTTAAAAAAACTAACTGTGGTTGTGGGCTCACAGGGCCCTACATCCTGCCAAAATGGCATCGCAAAAGCTCACCTTGAGTTGGGAACCTGTCCTTGTCCTAGATATTAGAAAACCAAGATCGCGATCGTCAATAGCTGTTTCCAAAGTGACACTTCTTAGCTTGCAAGATGGGGTTTCGACGGTGCGACTGATTCTTACGACAAAACATTTAGATTTTTCTGCTGCTAGGGGCAGTTCCCATTTTTTAGCCCAGGAATCAATGTAGTTCACTGCTTCTTGAATTGAAGATAAGTCATCTGCACTTTCAGTGGTTTTATAGATCTTGATATCGTCGGCGTACATTTTACAAACAACTCCAAATCGTGAAAGAGACTCTGGCAATTTGTGGGTATAGAGCAGAAAGAGCAGAGGGGAAGAACTCACCCCTGCGGTACTCCGCTGAAACCCCTAAAAATCTCGGAAAGCTGCCCATCTACCTTAACTTGGTAAGTCCCTTCCGAGAGGAACTCACGTACCCAGTTCACTATAAACATCATTCCTGATTAGGCTGATTGGTGTTGCTTTCGATCAATTAGCGCAATGGTTGTGTAATGGTGTAGCACCCTTCGCGGCAACAGATGCGGGTTGGAATCTCGCTCGATCCTGGAGTTTTGTCCCATACAAAACGTTGCAACAGCCTGCGTCCTCGAAGGCGTTGGCACTAATAAGCTTAGCGAAAGAGGTGGAATGCTTTGTCAAAACTGTACAATAGAAACAACTTGATGGTAATCATCCAATCAACATCTGCTGCTCAATGCACCACAGGGGAAACTTGGAGCTTATATGGGACTCCTGATTCCAGAGAGCTGTTATGGTTCCCGACTTAGGGTTTGCGATTTGCGACGGATTCGTCGTAATTCCGGCGTACGATTTACGATATACGAGATTTCATGCTCAAGCATAGTGCAAAAGTAGCGTGTGAGAAAGGGAAAAGGATTGAGTTAGGATGCTCATAAAATATCGTTGGTACCTGTGCTTATTGTGCGCATTCACAAGCTTCTGTCTCAATCTTCCGTCATCAAACTCGTGCCGACTATAGCTGAAATAATTTCTCCTTTTACTCTGAGCTTAGTTTAAATGTAACTGTCGCAGAGGTTAGATTGCCTTGTTCTTGGTGAGATATGTTTTAAACTTCGAATAACTTCGAATGAAAGCTACCATAAACCAGCTCTAATGTGCATGCAGCTCTAATGTTTTGAAAAATAAACACACTGCTTGAATGAACAGAAAAGATCTTCCTTTTGGATAAAATTTAAGGTTTCCTACTAATTTGAAAGGTAAACTCTGTTGTAAGCTTTCTCGAAAATTAAAGAATAGTTTAGTGCGGCTTCGCCTCGCATTTACCATCTTTTTCTACAGAAAGAATCCGCTGGTTGATGAACTTACCTCATCAAAACATTACTGAAATATAATGCGGATCAAAATTATAAGGACACCCCTAAATTTGTTAATTTTGCTTTCCTACGCCATTTCGCGGTACGAGGCTTTCACTGAACTCGTCGAGGTCGAAAGACATATCTGAAAATGAATCAGAAACCTCTATCGAATTCAAAATATTAGAAGAAATTGTTGGCTTTCTGCTTTACCAAAAGTATAAGGACACTAACGATATTCGTTTGGTATTACTACAATTTTGTCGCCTGGCCAAGTCGAAACTACTCTGCGTCGATTTGCTATTATTTACTATCCGATATATCGCGTGGGACTCGGATGCCCGTCGAGGAACAACTGCAAGCTTGAGTTCTACATCAGGCAGGACACTCCACTAGTCAAATCATTGCCCAACTTTATCGCTTCAGATGTGTTGCGTTTAAATACCTGACACTTCCTGCTGGGTATGAAAGAAAATCGGGAAGACCTTTTGCTTTCTTTGCTCTCTGGTCAAGATGTTCGACATATTCAGCGGCCATATCCAGCTCGACGGCTTCGATCAGCCACGTTAAGGCGAACTTATCGCTGGATGCATCGCGGATGGTCATATGAAGAGCAGCTACAGGAAGCGGCAGCACAGTTAGTCAGTCGAAGAAGAGGTCTTTGGGGCTGAATAATTGCCAAAAAGGCCCACTTCTTCAATTTGCAGCGTATTTCCACGACTGAATGGAACACGGTGTACCGTTTTCACTCCAAAATTCCTACCATTTATACGATTCCGGTGCTTTCAGATAGTTTCGACAAGAATAAGTTCAATTTGGATAGTGCCAATGTATCTCACTGTGACTGGCGGCATTTGCGGAAGGAATCGATCATCTTCAGCAGACGTACCTTTAGTGGTAGACCCCAGATGGTATGGGAGTCTTGCTCTGTTGTTCTTCGGCTTGCATTTACAACAAGTCGAGTAAACTCACACGGGTATCAGAATACTTTTTAAGATCATCTGCTACCGTCTCTTTACGAATAAGTATGACTCCATGAGTACCCATGAGTTTACTTTTATGCAGAATGACGAGTCGACACGTGTCAGTAGTTAAAAGTCTTTGGCTATCCTCCTGAAATATCCGCATGCTAGATTGTTCACCTTCTTCACCGAGTCCGAACTTGATCGAAAACATCTGGGAAATTATTGTACGTCATATATATGGCAGCGGAAGGCAAGTGACTACGTCGAGGAACTAGGGAGAGCGATCTACGGAACTACGAAGGTGATGGCCTTAAATTATACATAGTTTTAATATAGTGATATAGAAAGCCAATAATTTTGTTCTTTAAATCTGTTATGATCGAAAGGGTTCTCATTTATTTTGGGTATGGGTCGCAAAATTGCTAATTCAGGGGAGATTTTATAATTTTGAAACGCACAGTATGAAAAGTAGATAGAGAATGAAAAGCTCAACGTTGGGATCGAAAAAAAAAAGCTGTGAAAGAATGAAGGCATGTATAGTTTATTGACCAGTACAAAACCAGAGCGCCCCTACACAATCCACTAATACGCACACTCGGATTGGCTCTATAGAAGGCAAGTTACAATAAGAGGTCGACATTACAGAAGCAAAGTAGCAGCATTTCAAAGAGAGGGAGATTTGCATGACACTTCGAATTCAACTGCCAATTCTCACCACTACGGGAGCAACCTAAGCACTAAGCAACGAGCGCAATTCTTAATCTCCACTTGGAGCTTGGCAGAAAAACGTCTGGTAAAAGTACGATCGATAAGCTAGCCAAGAAATGAAGCCTTATATATACGAAGCAACTAAAGCTCACGTACCACTTTTGCTTCGAATCCACAATTGCTTCGAAAACTCTACAGAATTACGTAGGCAACGTGTAGTGCTGCGAGAAATGAGGCAACGGACATTAAAAGTGCAGAGCGTTTTCAATATCTGCAGGAAAACACGACGCGTGAGATGGTGAACATGATGTTGATCGCTTCATAAGATCGTATCATTAGAAAACCCAGCACATCAAAATGTTCTACGGAGTCAATTATGGAAATGGACGGCGCAATGATAAGATTAGTTTTTATTTTTGTATAAGACTTGCACTCTAGGATATGTAAGTGAAGGCAGCTTTTAGGAAGATGAAGGTCGCATAACAAACTGAACCAAGTCGCCTTGCAGCAGAATCGTAGAAGAGCAATCTTTGAAATGCGACAGAATGGCTGGTAGGGCTTAGCAGGATCACCGAGGAGGGAAAAACACATTTCAAACAGTATGAGGGCACTAGTTATGAAGAAGAAAGGAAGACCTGTTGAGTGCTCCACCGTGGTCTATTGAAGAACCAACGACGATGTTCACTTTGTTTAATACTGGAGAAACACCAAAATGCAGATCATTCTTTTTCGCATTTCATGATTTGGCTAAAGCGATCAAACGTGTCCACCACAAACTAATTTGGAAAGATTATCTACTTGAGGAGCTGTTAAAGGCACATGTTATGCTTCCGTTACTCGTTGGCGATGCGGCGACTCGTCGCCGACATCCTGGGAAGTCCTGCATGACGGGCGACAGAGCGTTCGTGCACTCTGTTTCTTTCGAGAAAAAGGGTGCCTTGTCTTCATTTTTTAGATGCCCTAATCTTCTTATGTGTGTATACTTTGCGCCTATTACCACCAAGCGCTTGTTTTTGTGTCTTAAGCTGTTGAACTTCCGATCTAATATTTGAGGGCGGCACTCAATGTTATACCTCGTTCTTTTTTACACTAAGATTAAAAGTAAAATTGACATGTAAGAATTGAGGAGCATTTACCACTAATGCTAATTCGTTTTACAGCTATACATTTGGAGAGTGTTTTTCCTTTTAGTCGACCATTCTTCTTCTATTATAGTCTCTTAAAATAGTCGTGATGCCTTAATATCGAAGCAGCAGAATATTATCGAGAATACAAAGTGCAATGTAATTTTGGTGCCAAGAAAGAGTGTATCCTAGAAACGTCTACACCGATTGTAAAGATGTTTTTTCTACAATGAAACTCACAGGTAATACCAGCTCGATAAGCGCCTTTAAATGCCGAAAATATTTCCAGGTTTTCATTTCTATGACCGTCCAAACCATGTATTTTCTAGGGCAAGATGAAGAAGTGAACAGTTGAAAGCACAGAATTTTAAAGGAATTGTTTATATTTTAGATACAGAGATAACCAAGGTCGGAAATCATTAGAAGAGGTCTGACCATAAATAATAAAGTAGGATCTAGGCAACATGAAATGAAAGCGGGTAAACATTGTATATAATCCTAGGCTTGTGGTTTCCAATTTCACGTTCTAATATTGAAGAAAACATTGAAACTTTAAATGCGCTCATTTTGAGTTTCTGCGGGGGGCAATTCCCTTTCTGCTGACAGTGTATTGTCTCAGGATTGACACACTTGCTGTTCGCGCACAGTGTGCCAGGATACTGACTGCAATCCGAATCACCGTTGATTTGCTGAAGGCGGCGTTTCATAACATCTGTTGTTGACGCATATGGTCCCTTGTGCGCAATCCTGGTTGCTCTGGCAACTCAATCCGGTTGGTTTTAAACAGTGGTTCTTCACACATATTGCACCGGGGAACCATCTGCAGTCAAAATTGTTGCTGCACTTGTTACTGTCAGAAAAGTACTTATTCATGCATCTGTCTCCTGAACACACAGTTCCTACCGGGCAATCCTGATCGACCAGACAGCTTATCTGGTCGACCCTCAAGCACTGACTGCTAACACATAGTGCTGCAGGATATCGACGACAGTCATTACTGTTTCTGCATTGGTACGTCTGACCGCTTTGTTGATGTGTTTTCATGCACCGGCCACGGTCACAAATCGTTTGAGGATAGAAAGGGCAATCATAGTCGCGGTAGCAATTTTGGTGTAACCTCGTGCATTTGCCATAAATGCAGTAAGAGCCTTTATAAGGGCAGTCTCCGTCGACAGTGCAACTGCTTCCGCTAGTTACACAGTAGGTGTGCCAGCACTACGTTCCTGTAAACTTGTTGCAGACGTTGTGAGATGCGCAGTGTCTGTTAGACGGAAGGATGTTAACTCTGAAAAAGGAGATGTCACTTTATATTGAATAATATAAGGTCGAAAGTTTTGACAAGTGTGGCCATTCAGATAATAATCTGAACGTTTTAGTTTTTCAATCTGAATCTGCAAGCTATAATATTGGGCTCGATGCCTTGAAATGCTTTTTCATACCAATTTAAAATCGATTGCAAGATATTAGCCACTTAGCTACAGCAGCGCATTGGAACTAGTTCTGAGTGCGAGAAACTGTAAATTTATTTATTTATTTATTTATTTATTTATAACTTCATAAAGGTGCGCGCATTAAACAGGACTATGGAAAACAGTTCGATCAGTTAAGAATTAGTTTACGAAGAAGAAAGGAACAACATGCAGATGCTAAATGTTGTGTTGAACGTTGTGAAAGGACGATTCATTTTGCATAATATTTATGGACGTTTGTCTGATTAGCAGTAAAAATGTCATTAACATCAAGTGTTGCTCTTTGGAAATGTACGATATACACGTCATTCGCCTCTACCGTCATTTTGAGCATTAACTTTGATGGTTCAAGGTTTTTTGTAAATCAATGTCTTAACCAGGTATCCAAAAAATGGTGGTTAAGTTACTCCCAAAGCTTCACGTCGAGTGTAAAACATTGTGGTTTGATGTAAACGTTAGTAGAGCCCTCCCAAGAAAAAATGCACTTTTCCTTTTTAATGGTCATAAGCATTTCGTTTACACTACAAGCTACACAACACTGTTAAAAGGCAAAAATTTGAAGGCGTTCAAACAGTAAAAAACTTTTTTGGCAAAAAAAAAAGATCAGATCGCAGGTCTCATGATACGAGAAAGATTTGGATGCGTTTCTATCTGAGACGAGCTCTACTCATACCGAATCTTTAGGAAAAAAAACGCATTTTATATTACACCAATCATGAAGGTTTACCTATTAGCAACGAATGTGTCATTCCAAAGATATCACACTTCACTTTAATTTTTTAAAATTTAAATGTTAATTTTTTAAATATATAATTTTTAAATAAACTCCCCGTTAAAAAACTTCAACCCACATGGCAACTCTGACGTCGACAACGTTAACATTTTGATTTATCACGGTTGACATTACACTGCCGTTTGCTCAGAGCTGAAAACACGAAGTAAAAGAATGATGAGGAGAAAAGATTACACCTCAATCTCTGATTCCAGAACCAGAAACATTTTCTTTTTAAAGTACCAAACACATTTACTGCGCTTTTGTGACGAGAATAAATTGTTCTAGCAATATTATATGCTAGTTAATCGAGAACACTGTAGTTTATATGTTTATAAACATATAAATATATATACATATGCTTATATATCAACACGAAACATTTCACCATATCGCTTGATAAGCCGCGCAATCAGGGTTTCGGATGTATTTTCTCCGTTAAATTGCTGTAAGTCGTTGATGAATCTGGCTTGAGAAGGACTACCAGTACTCGTCGGCGAACGTTCCTGAGACTCGATTCAAGCACCGAGTGAATCGGTTGGTTGCGGAAGACCATTGTCGCTGCTAAGGAACAGCTCTATCACTTCCTCTCTGCATGTGCTCAGCAGACTGGTTGCTCCAATCGAGCCTGGAATGGGATTTGGAGCCTATTTTATGAGAAAGACAGCAGAGGAACCGTTGAAAGGTGTCATCATAATCGCTGGTGACCTTAATGGGCACGAAGGTGCTTCTAAAGGCGGTTAGAGCACTCATGGTGGCTTCGGATACAGATCACGTAACGCCGATGGTGAACGTACATATTCATGATTACGTGGGATAGCATAACCTCATCATAGTGTACATCGTCTTCCGAAAGTGTGGCTCTCACTTCATCTCATACTATAGTGAAAATAACAGGACTCAAATAGACTTTCCCCTTTTGAGCGATCGCCAACAAAGGCTTGTCACAGACGCGAAGGTCCCACAGCATCGACTGCACTTTAAAGAGCGCCCCTCGGAGGCTGAAGCACGTCGAGAGATGCGGTGCAGCAAGAGTCGAATGAAAGAGAAGGAAGCACCTTTGATTTCTGTGGGACGATCAGGAGGTACAAATATGGCCACGCCCCTCGAAGGAGGGCATGCGATCTTCTTCTCATCTTCTTTACTCACCAACCCCTAACCCCTAGGCTTCGTCGAGAATAAGGACTGCCTCACGAAACCTTTGAGACACAAAACAAAATTTTCCGGTCCGAAGAACCGCACCTCGTGATTCCATGACCACAACAGGAGGCGGACGTATCTCCTGAGGAGCTACCATGATGAGAACGGCCATCTTGTCATGGACCGCCAGAAATGGCTGATGGGATGATGCGATTGCTTGAGGAGTCTCTGTCGTAGAATTTCCTCATCCAGTCATCCCTTCAACGGCCTCAGCCCACGGCCCTGTCTAGAAGATCACCGTGGAGTAGACTGAAGCGGCTTTGAAAAGGATGAGGCCAGGCAAGACGACTGCGCCCGACGAAGTGGCGCGTGATTTATGGAATTTAAAGCGCTGGTACCCGACTGAGTGGTTCTTTAATCAGGTTGTAGAGGACAAAAAAATGCCTAATTGTTAGCCCCAAGGTACGACGATTCCGATTTGGGTGAAGAACGACAGTCCTGCAGAATGCTCCAGCTAATGTCCGATTCGCTTGCTTTCGCACAGCATGAAGATCTTTGAGCGAATTGTCGATGGAAGAACTCGTGACCACGTCCAGCTTTCCAGCCATCAGTAGGTTCTTTCGAAACAGGAGGCGAGCATTTCAGCTTTATCTTATAGCTCAGTGCGTGCTATCATATCGTTGTGTGTGAGAAAGCCAATACAAGGGTTACCAGAGAGTCTGTGTTTTAGAATCTTATACAGGGCTTTTAGGCCATTCTTTTCGATAAGCTTTCTCTCGATATGGGAGTTCTAGATGTGGAGTTCCTTGTTGTACTTTATTGAGAGTTTTGAAGCATTCCAGAGTTATAGGGGAATTCGTTTCAGTGGCATGATCCCACAGGTTCTGTAGTTTGATTGACATCTTGTCTAAATGAGGAGGTAACCTGAAGATAGCTCCAGATCTGTATCCTAGTGGAATGAGCAAATCAATCGCAAATCGATGGTAATGAACATTTCGTAAACGTCATTTATATCGCTGACAGTGTTAAATGAACCGAGCCAGTCAACTTGAGCCAGGTAGGCTCGAAGGCCATCGTGATCACCTCTAGCAAGCCCCGAAAAGCTGTACTGACGGGGGTTGTCTTACAATAAACGAAGTAAACTTTACAGTATATAGAGTGAGTGGGAATTCTCTTCTTTGGCCCAAAGAGTCGAGTTCAAGCTGCAGCTGGAACCTCGGTGAAGTTCACCATCTCTGTCGGAGTACATCAGGGTTCTGTGCTTTCACCGACCTATAGGGCCCGAAGCAGCGCTGGTGTGATGTGACACACTTGAATGTTGCCAGTCTCCATCTTAGTCTAGCGCTGGGTCAGCAAAGGTGGCGTCATGACATGACACCAGAATAGTGGATCTTGCTACGAAGCGGGACAAACGCTTAAGATCGTTTGCCGTTGTTTTCTGATGCATTTTCCTTTTTTTTGTTCTCGACGCAGTGTCTGTAAGTGATCAAACGTCAGTTTTTTACTTAAATGTCGTCCACGATTTCAGACTCACAGACTCTACAAGCACAGGCAGTTCCCTTCAGTACACCATCTAAGGGCTAGTCTAGCGGAGCTATGTAGGCACTAGGGTGTGCCGAGGTAACATTCATCCTGACATGCTTCCTTGACAGTGCTAGCAACAAAACAACGCAAATTACGGCCACATTTCTGGCTAACCCGTAAACAAAAAGGTCTCAACGACCGTTGAAAATCGTGTAATTTGAGTGACTCAGTAACTGCGCAAGCCCTGAGAGAAAACTATGAATTATTTTTTGGACCTGTGGCTGATCTTGCGGCAACTGCACGACTGTTAGACCTGAAAACAGAAGTTTCTCATGTTCACTATAGTCTTAGACAAATACATAAAGTCAATTATGGGAGGTGTTATGTTATTATGCGTGTGAAGACAAAGCTGAACTCGAGCGACAGGCACAGGAATGGTGCGATCGCTTGGCATTGTTTGGACTCAAGCTAAACCTCAAAAAGCCGGAATACTTGACGACTGATGTGAATGAGCATGGATCCATTAAGATCAATGGTACTGAGCTCTCACGAGTGACATCTTTCAAGTATCTCGGATCAACAGTCACGTCCGATGGCAGATTAAAGTTGGAGGAGAATGCGCGTGTGAGTGCATCCTGGTCCAAATGGCGCTCGCTGACTGGGGTGCTCTGCGATAAGGCAATACATGAGTCCTTCAACTCAAAGGTGTATAGAACAGTCGTCCGCCCAGTAGCGACGTACGGTGTGCTGAGTGCTGGCCCGCGACGAAGGAGATTGAAAGCCGCTTCAGTGTAATGGAGACGAAGATGCTAAGGTGGACGGACGGAGTAACGCGTTTGGACCGCATTCGCGACGACACCATACGAAAAGGTTTGGTGTCGCCACGATAGCCGACAAGTTGCGTGAAGCTCGTCTACGATGGTATGGCCACGTGCTTCGCGCTGACGACGACACCGTCTCTAAAATTGGTCTGAACCTTGAAGTCCCCTGAGAACGCCCAGAGGACGCCCGAAGCAACGTTGGCCAGATACGTTGCGCTTGGACTTAAAGATAGCTGGTGTGCATCCCGACCAAGCATTTGATCGGGAGAAATGGCGTCACCACACCAGAAGAGCGGACCCCGCCACCAAGCGGGACAAACGCTACTGAAAATGATGATGATGATGGTGATGACGGTGGTGATGATGATGATGATGATGATAATGATGATGATGGTGATGATGAATTATGGGGGATGTTGAATGGTTCGAGAACTGATAAATATATAATAGATGCCATTGGTAATCCTATAGTGCAGAATTTCGCGAAATTATCGACTTTGTAAACGAGAAGGTTGTGAAATAAGCAACACTAGTACTAACCACGGTTGTTGCAAAAGTCAGTTTCTGGGATGGCTTGCCTCTGATTTCCGACATTCTTCACAAACTCGGTTCGATTTTATCTGCAGTTAGTTTTTACATGCCACTCTAACCTAGAAGATCGCGGCGTTAGCCGCTTAGCAACAACTCAAATAATTCTGTGTTCTGATGCTGTAACTTTTCTAGGAGCTAATCTCAGAATACTTTCTTAAACATATACATCCCACGGCCAGTAGTAGTTCGCTTGTCTGCCCCACTGTTCCAATCGCTGCCGATTACATTCCATTCTACGTGCTTCTCCTCCGCTTCTCCAAGATAGGCCCTAGACCAACCTTTTCTGATAATGGTAACGCCAAGGTTGTCTATCGTCCTTCCACTTATAAATCGTCGTCAAAGACGAAGTAAGGAGGGAACATTGTGCCAAAGCTGTTATGTTCTGCATTGGTTGTACGTGTGTTCTGAAAGTACGTTAATAGTGTCTTCCTGGCGTTAACTTGGTTAGCGCTTTATAGGGAAACCAGACAGCCCTTTGCGACTTGTGTATAACTGAGAACACCTCTCTCCTTCTCTGCGAAATCCCAAAAGAGCAACAGTATCTTGTTCAAATGCGGTTCAGGCTTCTCTATTTGCTCACACGGCTATAGTGCCATCTTTGAACTCGTAAATAAAAACGTGGAGAACCCACCTTTTCTATGCCAGCTAAAACGCCGGAAAAAATAAGAAATTTTGAGCAATTTTAAACTTTGTTTAAGTATTTATTTGTCAGAGCAGCTCTGTTCTTTAACGGAATATACTACATACTTCTAGAAATCGCTGAAGCTTTATGAGGGAGGTGGTGGGACATGGTATGACATATTCTGTCATTGTTTTTGTAGTAACCTAACAGAACAGCTTCGTTCTAATTGGAAAGCTCCACTATTACGAAAGGCCTAAGGAACTGTAGAAGCCGATACAGTTCGTAGATGAGAGCTCTGACTACAATAGACTGAGACGACGGCTCCTGTGATAGACGTTTTCCTCCGCCTCTTCGCCGCGTGCGAGGAGCGCGCGTAACCGCGTTCGTGCTTTCATGCGTGTCGCAGAATATGTCGTAAAGGCAGGAACGAGACCTTGTTCCTTTTCTAGATTTGAGTGCTAACCTGGGGAAAAAAAGAGAAGCAGACCACGAAAGATATGATTTAATAGTGGGGACTATTAGAGATTCAAATAGACTTTTCGAAACATTGTATTGTGCTTCGCAAGACCTGTTGTTAGCAACACTTTAAAGTTCTAAGAAAAATTCTTATTTTATAAAGGAGAACGTGGGCGAAAATTCTTTTGGTGGCTCATTCCAGCTCTACAGCACATGGTTGACTGTTGTTTAATGTTACCTCCGTATTGTTTTCTTTAATCTCTGATTGCAGGAAACACGGCGTTTGCCGAAAAGGTCTCAGAACTTGACTCCACGACGTAGTTTCGCCCAAAAAATGTTTCCACACCTCCCCTGTTTTGCCGGAGGAACTCCTCGGCTGCTCATGACTAGGAATGTGGTAAGTTTTCGAAAAAAGCGAACACGGAATACGGAACGGAAGAGCTCAAAAACGGGCGGAAACCGAAATGCAAAACACGGAAACGGAAATGACTCAAAACTCATTACATCTTTGATTTTTCATAAATATATATTCATGATGGTAGTAATAGCTATTTAGTTTGCCGTTAACGAATTTAAGAAGCGGGCAAGGCAGCATGCGACTCTTTTCCAGCAACATAAATCAGCAAAAAATCCTTGTATTCGTATCATTACTAAGATGTATTTTCAAACAATACTAGTGCAACAAATCGAAGTGGAATCAAAATCTTTTTGTAAATAGGAAGAAAGTATTGAAAGCGCAATAAATCCAGCTGACGAGTAAGATGCCAAGATTTCGTACTACAAAAATCTACAATAAAGGGGGGAGCAAGACGCAGCATGCCTTCCTTCGACTAGGATGGATCCAATGCACCCTATGAAAAGCAATGTTATCAACCTAAGAGTGCTTATAGAACCCTTATCTAATTGGTGTTCCAGACGAGATCTAAGATTATTAGGGAAAAAAACAGCATGCCGCATTCGGATAAGGAATTTGATACTCGATTCAATCACTCATGAAACCTTTGTCTCCTTATATTATTCCGTAGTACGTAAGGATGAAAAATGAATTTGGTTATCGCACTGTTTCGACATCAGGATGCACCACCGGTTTGAGAGCAACACAATCATAAAAAAGGCGATGCATTGTCAATCTCTTTCTTCAGCCCTTCATTTAAGTTCAAGAAGTGAATTACGGCAGAGCAAAACAATCAATTTGTGATGAGCCATTATTTCCATCCCTAAAGAAGGCGGAACACGGAGCGGAACGGAATGACAGAAAACGGCTGTAAACCGAAATTCGGAACGCGGAAACGGAAATTCCGCACATCCCTGATTATGGCACCTTTTCATTTCCGGTTTACTCGGAATCTTCTAAGACAGAAGAACATTTGTAAAAACATCGAGGTAACTAACTCCTTTTATATGCACTAGTGTACAGTGCACTCTTCCACACATCCTGCATGGGCGTCAATATTTGAGGGACGCATCTAATAGAGCGCACGGTAGAGCAGCCAATGAGCCGGTTTGGATACTTAAAGGCCACTAACCCAGGGTCATCGAGGCAAGCTCCAAGTGAGAAGTGCCGCACGAATACCTAAGTAGTAAACGATAAATAGAAGGCTATGTTACAACTCGTTACTTGCAACTTATCTTCGGAGTCAATGTCGTTGAGAAGGCAATAGCAAGAGGTTTGTATTCAAGGTGCATAATACACCTTCGATTTGAAAGCATGGCCCAACTTTTACCACGGAACGGGAGTATTGCAAATGTCACGATATAAGTGCTAGCAATCTCCTAATTAGTATTGAAAAACTTCTACAAAAATCTTCTAAAAATTTAGCTGAATGAATAAAAATTAAAAATAAATTCAACGCGACTCACCGTCGCTTGCAACGCATACCTCAGTAGAGAACAGCAATATAACCTGCAATGAAAAAATACCTTTTACGGAAATGCTTTAGATATTAGATGGTTGCAGCTGTAGCGAAAGTATTTGCGATGTTAGATGTGCACTACAAACAACCTGGTAAGAATAATTAATACTAACACATTGCTCCACTTTCTCTAATCGTAGAAGTCATGTCCCTTAGAATTTCGTCAATTTTCATACATTGAGAGATATCATAATTATAGGCCTACGCAATACTTTTGCTCTTCAATCTTTTCTTAAAACTCCTCCTTGGGGAAGAGTATAGAATGCTCACCCACTTGATAAGCTTTTCTGGGATGCCGTTTCATCGCAAAGCGTACCATTTTTCAAAATTATTTCTGTTTTTCTTTCTGTTTTCACGATGTTCTTCAATTGGGATGCGAAACTCTGCCACATCCAGCATATTCACCAGATCAGTCCCCTACCGTTTATCTTTCTTTCAAGCATTTAGATCGTCACGTGAAGGATAACAAATTCAGCAACTAAGATGATGTCGAAAATGATTTCTCATGTTTGATTAATTCTCGTAGTTCTGATTTTCATAAAGATGGAATATCTAAGCTCATGCCGCATTGAGAAAATACTAAATTGAATGGTGCTTATTTCGGTTTATAAAACTGCAAGCCAAAATGCAATTTTGCAAAAATGGAAAATTGCAGGACTCCAAGCAAAGTTATGTTCTGTCAGAGGTTTCTGTCAAAATCGGCCATTTCATATGCAACGGCCTGATAGTGTGATTCGAAAGGCCTGCTCGAAAATCTTCAGAACTTTGTAGTTGGTGTACGCACCGATATGGATTTCGATCTAATATATTTTTGAACCTTCTAGACGCTTTCACGAGCTTCCATGCTAGGTGTATGTAGGCACTGGTTGGCGACACAAATGACTCGGTGGACTAACAGCGATTTCTCGTCTCATGTTCCACGAATGGATACGCAACTTTACAGCGCCTCAGGGCACGACCAGCATCACCAACGTCTGTGACGAGGATGCGGTGACATGTTCAATATGCAATGTCTATTGATTGGTGACATTTAAACCAAAGGACTTCCAAGTAACAGCACTGAAGGACTCTAGCAATGAAATCTTGTGCAACGACATGACGAAAGGTCTTAATTAGCTGACATTCTACACGCTCATCTCGTACGAGTAAGATCTTTGATGTCGACTCATAAAAAATAAGATTGATGAGTGAAATATGATAGAGGGAACAATGGTTCGGCTGCACTTATTTGGAAGTCTCCGCTACTGCGAAACAATGCCGCATTCAACAACCGCTTAAACCATACGTTCCTGTTTTATATGTGTCACTGAACTGATTTCAGAAGTTGTTTAGGCATTACTTCATTCCAACCGTCTTTCTTCGTTTGCTCTATTGTGACAATAATTACGGAACCTCTTAGTGTATTGTGATCTGTGGACCGCAGTCATTTTGCTCGAAGTGGGCAAAAATAAAATAAGCGAACATCGCCTTCTGCCACATGTCCGTTTTGAAGGAACAGTGAGAAAGGGATAGCTTCTAAGCTCACCATGTGTTGAAAAATCGCCCACATCATAACCGCGTAATCTCGTCTAATTGATAAGGGCCTGTTGGAGACCGAATGCAAATCTAAATAATTTTTTACCATTTAGCATTGAAAGGCACAACAAGTATAACAAAGTGCACGCTAAATAGAGTTTGTCAGTGCAAATCACCACAGAGATGGTGTAACTCTTCTTTGTTGTAAAAAGGAAAAGATGGAAATCGGAGCGAAAGCTTTCAAAAATGGGAACAAAGCAATACGAAATAAGGAAATACGGAATAGGAATACGAAATATGGAAAACAAGTGCTCCGTCACGCCTATCGGCGTGCGTCGCACTTGCGCGCTTCGCGCGATGTTGCAGTATCACTAAGCTAAGGACAATCACATCGAGTTAGCTGCTCTACCTACACAGCTTTTTTCCCTGCCTTGGAGTACAAACGCTCGCAGAACGTACAGTATATAGTATGATAGGACGATCTATTGGTTCTTCACTACTGGTCCTCCCTTAGTGAAACGGTCCACCATTACTGGTACTGACCTCCTTCAATGACCCTTCCTTAGCGGACGACGTCTTTGGCACGTATTCTGAGTGCCAGGCACGTCATGCGACGTATTCCGCACGTCTTCTGAATCTCCTGTCACGTAGAAGACGTCTGGGTATTTTCGCGCCCCTTAATTTGATCTGTATCGATTGGCGGTGATCGATACTGCAAAAACGAGCTTCAGATTCGTGTTTAGCGACCTCGATTTCCCCAGGGCTGAAGTTTTTAGGCAGGTAGAAGAAGTCTGGGTATTTTCCGCTATTTTCCCGCACCGTAATTTGATCAATATCGGTTGATGGCGATCGATACTTCAAAAACCATTTCAGATTCGTGTTCAGCGATCTTGATTGCCCCAGGGTCGAAGTTCCCACAGGGAGGTCTGGGTATTTTTAGCTATTTTCGTGTAGTAATTTCCCTCCTCTCCCCCCGAATTTTCACCACCTATTTTATAATTGCTGCGGCGGCGCCGATCGATAGTATGGTTCATCGCTTAGGGCGTGATTATAGAGTATGATGATAATTACAATCGATATTTTTCAAGAATTCGTGCAGAATAAGGAAGGAACTCTGATCGCTCTTCTACTTTAACTACTGCTATTCCAATAAGAATAGAAACTTTGTGCGCGTCTTAGCGAATTCGGTTTCGATATTCCGCATGACAAGGTGAAAGCGGATTTTGAACAGCCCAAGCAGATTTTAAACAGCCAGTCAATACGGGCACAACTCAGACAACCACCCTTCCGTAGATTGAACTCGACTGGTTCACCTGTACCACCTGTCGTCCCGTTGATCATCGACTTGCTCGAGCGGGCGCCAGCAGCGTCTCCATTCGTCCCTGTCGCGTGCCAGAGTGGTACAATGGATCCTCCTCGCTCGAGGGACACGAAGAGCGTCATATCGGTCGTTCAGGGCTTTCACGAAGAAGTCCGACCAACGCGTTGGTGGGCGTCCCGGTGTTCTCTTGACATCCCGCGGAATCCAGTCGGTAACGGCTCTCGTCCAGCGGGTGTCTGCGAAGCGCATTACGTGGCCAGCCCACCTAATTTTCGACAACTTGGCCCACGCGACAGCGTCTCTGATCTTCGAACGTCGGCGAAGCTCGGAACTCCGGAGGCCTTCTCTCACTTGCGTGAGTCGTGTCACTCCGAGCATCGTCCTCTCGATTCCACGCTGCGCGACGCTGATCGCGTGTTCATCCTGCTTTCGTATAGCCCAGGTCTCTGAGGCGTATGTTAGGGCAGGAAGAACGGTAGAGTCGAATAGGTGGGCACGGAGTCGGACGTTCTTCGTCTTCTTCGCGACTTCTTCGATGCTCTTGAAAGCTCCCCAAACCGCTCGTTTCCTCCTGCTCAGCTCTGGTGCTAGGTCGTTGGCCATGTTGACTTCGCGACCCAGATACACATAGCTGGAGCATTCGGAGATGTTCGTTCTGTTGAGCGAGAATGGGGCATCAGAAACTTGTCCGTTCCTCATGAACATCGTCTTCGTAAGATTCAGCTGCAGTCCAACGTTCCCACATACACGATCGAAGTCGGCCAGCATTCGCTCCGCCTGGCTGATGCTCGGTGTTATGAGCACGATGTCGTCAGCGAAACGAAGATGGTGCAGCTGCTGGCTGTCGACCTTCACTCCCATGTCTTCCCATTCTAGTTCGCGCATGACTTTTCGAGGGTGGCGCTGAAGAGCTTCGGGGATATGGTATCCCCTTGCCGAACTCCTCTCCTTACGTCGATGACGACGTCGTTGTAGAATGGAGAGATCTTGGTCGTGAATCCACTGTACAGCTCTCGAAGGGCTCTGATGTACTGAGTAGGAACGCCCTTAGTGAGCAGGGCGTCGAGGACCGCTTCAGTCTCGACGGAGTCGAATGCCTTCTTCAGGTCGATGAACGTAAGGCACAGCGGCAGCTTATACTCTCGCGACACTTCGATGAGCTTCGTAATGGTGTGTATGTGGTCGATCGTGCTGAATCCTCTCCGAAATCCTGCTTGTTCGCGTGGCTGTCCTTCGTCCAGCGTTCTGCTGATCCTATTCAGGATGACTCGAGTGAACAGCTTGTAGACTACGGACAGCAGGCAGATCGGGCGATAGTTGCCAATGTCGTGCACGTCTCCCTTCCTGTACAGTAAGACGGTCTTGCTGGTCTTCCACTGGGATGGAACCTTGCACTCTGACAGGTATCGTGTGAAGAGCCGCGCCAGGGTGTTGATGGGCGCTGGCGGGAGGTTCTTCAGGTGTTCGGGTCTGATCCTGTCAGGGCCGGGTGCTGTACGTTTCTTCACCGAGGAGATGGCGTGTTGGATCTCGGAAGGGAGAACAGAGGGAACGACGTATCCATCCTGCGGAAGATGGCATGGGGGCAGGTGGACGTGGCTATTGAAGAGATCGGAGTAGAAGTCGTGGATGACCTTCTCCTTCTGGAACAGGTGACGGTTCCGTCAGGACGTCGGAGAGCGGTCATCTTGGTCTTGAAGTTGGCGAAGTTTCGGCAGGCATTGCAGATGCTCAACCCTGCCTCTGCTGCTTCAGCCAACACTTCCGCCCTTCTCTCCTTGAGATCTTCCTTTATTGCCGCTCTGCATAGCTTCGCAAGCTCGGACGTCAGCTGGTAGTTGCCAGACTCTCGTGCTGCTCCACGCTGGCGTATCAGCTCGAGAGTTTCCGGAGACAGGCGTCTCTTGGTGGTCTTCAAGTTCTCGGCTCCCTTAGCACTATCGCGGAGATGGTGCACGAAGCGGTCGTATTCCTCGTCGACGTTGTCCATGACGACATCTTCCCAAAGGCCGGCAAGAGAGGTGTAAAGGTCCCAGTTGATGGTCGTTCTGGGATTCCTCTTCTTGAACTTCGCGGCCTTCTCTCCTTGACGCGAAAACGGAACCTTGCGCGAAGGAGGCGGTGGTCCGATCCCGTGTAGAACTTGGGGACAACGGAGACGTCGGTCAGGCAATACTTGCGGTTGAAGATGATGTGGTCGATCTCGTTGTGGAACTGGCCACCGGGAGATTCCCAGGTCCATCGTAGGGAGGAAGGCTTCTGGAACTGCGAGTTTCCATGGATGGTTTTGGTCGACATGATAAACTCAGACAGCCTTTCACCTTGCTCATTCCACTCCAAACCGTGGGTTCCGATGTGAAGTTCTTCCGGCGACCTTCGCGGTCCGATCTTGGCGTTGAAGTCGCCGACGATCACCTTGTAGAAGGTGTGATCTTCCTTATAGAACTTCTCCAGCTCCACGTAGAAGGCTTCGACCTCTTCGTCGTCGTAGTCGGATGTTGGGGCATACGCGACGAATACGGTCAAGGCTGGCACGGAGCCACATGCTTCAGTCGCAGACGTCCGATTCGGGTTGTCAGAGACTCGTACGAATCGATGTTCATGGCCAAGTGCGTGTTGACGAGGACACCAACGCCGCCTACTCCCCTGCTGTCGCATGTTCCGAGGAACAGTTCTTCTCCGGAGTCGTAGGCGGCGTGTAGGGGGTGGTGTCTTCTCGTCTCGGTCAGTCCGATGACGTCGTACTTGATCTTCTTGGCTTGCATCATCAGGTCCTCGACGGATGCTTCCGATGCAAGTGTGCGGGCGTTGTAAGTACAGATCGTCATCCTAGTCCTTCTCAATTTGCGCAGCCTGGTTAGGCATTGAGATTTTAGCAGCCTCTCCGTGCTCGTCCTTCCCATCGCTGCAGAAATGGGGGCTCTTTCGGGGTCAGGGAAATGACGCCCCTTAGTCCTGCTGTTTGACTGGAGTACACACGGGTAGCTAGACGGGCTCTGTCGTGCGGACGAACAACTCCGGGCAGCCAGCCAGGCTGCCCGAAAGGAAGGGCGAGACTTAAGGCGGCCTCGAATCGCCTTACATATACTCCCAGTCTACCGAGTGCAAGCTTTTGGCCGAGCCGACACAGTTACAATCCGCGCAGTCACGGACACATCCGCGCACACTGTGCACGAACATGCCGCTCCCACGCACAAGGAACGCGTCGACCCGACACAGCAGGAGCAAGGATTCCATCCCCTGCATCCCACCTGCGTCTCTGGGCAGTACACGGTCGCATTTGGTTCGCGTTTAATTCCCCTATCCACCACCCGGAGACGCGCCACGTGGCCCTGCGACAAGCGGCCCGAGATCCCTCTTAACAAGAGAGCCCGAAGGCTCTCTATCGAGGGAGATCCGTGGAACTTGACTGGTTAGGTTTTAAAATTGGTCGATAGGCACAGCACCGTTGCCACGGGCTAGTACGCTGTACTTGATCATCGTGCTAACAATAAGGAAAAGTTGCTACGCTCCAACGCCTACTGTTGTGCTCATTGAGACAACCAAACAGAGGAGGAAAAAGGCCTCTTGAACCCCGATGAGCCTGTGAGACAAAAGCGATTCCACGTTTTTGACTGAACGATATTTCGGTAGATTTTAATCTCATGTCCTCTGGCTTTGGGCGCAATACGCTAAAAAACACACTGGTGATCCTGCTGGTGGTCCTGGAATTAAATATAGTATGGTCTTGGAACCTCGTCCTATATTCCTTGCTTTGCTGCAGGACTTTTCGTCTCCTGCATATCACAGAAAACAACTCTTCTTCGCTCCAGTGCTTCAACCATCTCGAACTGACGGCGCGCCAACGTACCCACATTCAGCGTTGTCACAGTGTTACGAGACTTTCGGATTACCTCAGTTGCCACCCCCTTCGATGCCGTCCTCGCACCAGGGACCCTCGCATACTTTGCACACTCGCCGGGCTTTGCGAGTGCGCGGACGCCGTGGCGCAATCTCGAAAAATATGAGACATCAAATATCTGACGTGTCATGCGAAGGGCGACCTGTCACAAGGGTCTGTTGCCACCAATCGGGTGTTCGTGTTAGGTTAGCTCACGAAGCGAGCAGTTTCCAGTGGCACCTCGTGGAGGAACGGGCATCGCCACCTATACTTGTCCTAGTTTTGGCTGTATATAAAATTGCCTCTCCAAGTCTAAGATGTATTAGGTCGTTAAATTTGAAATGGCTGATTTTGCTGACTTAATTTCTGGTTGACTTTTCGTAACTACGAGCGATCCCATTTCAAGCACTGTACATAAATAATTTCTGAAAGACCAGAATCTCCGCTTTCCTGCCATTTATAACTTTTGTGATATAAATGAGCCTTGCCGAATATTTGAACTCGTTTTTACAAAACGAATCAATGCGAAGTTTTGGGGTGGGAGCGCATCCGCGTCGAACTCTGAGAGAGCCAGCACAGCATTTCGGCGTTGAAGGGAGCACTATCACCGCCACTTAAATGCGATCGGAAAAGTAAATAAAATGGATAAGTGGATCTCGCATTAGCTAATCGCCACACAGATGCTGAAGCGTTACGGCACCTGTATTTCGAAAAGGGAAATGGATCCTTTATGAGAATGTCGTCGCTCTGCACAATAGCTGGACAAGAGTGAGAGTCCTGAGGAGATTCCGAAACCAAGTCTCCATCCAAAGAAGACCATGGTGACCGTATGGTGTACAAGTACAGTAGCTGGTACAGTCCGTTGCAAGCTCTTGAAGGCTGGAGAGACTATCACAGCGGAGAAGTACTGTGCCGAAGTTGAGGTGATGCACCTGAACTTCGATTGAAAAACAGCCGGCTTTCGTCAGTCGAAGCGGCCAATCCTACTGCATGGCAACGCGTGTCCGTACGCGCTTCAAAAATTGTTGTTCAAAAACTGGATGAATTGGGACGCAGAACTCTGCCACATCCAGCATATTCACCAGACCTGTCCCCTACCGTTTATCTTTTTTTCAAGCATTTAGATCGTCACGTGAAGGATAAAAAATTCAGCAACTGTTGCGATCGGTGGCCCCGCAGGCTAAGGTGTTTCCTCGTTGTCCTTGCGGCTCCGTGTCGCTCCATGGGCACCGGAGGGTTCCCAGATATTACCTAACCCCACGGGACTCCCCACGCCAATATCGCACGTAATGCCCAAACGTATTGGTCGTTCTCCAGCTGTCCGAACTGGCCTGCTTCCAAGGCCTCGAGCCGCCCGGCTCCTCCGCTCCCACTCCGCCTCAGGGGGACGGCCAACTCCCGGGACAACCCATAAGGTAACAATGATGTACACACAATATATGTAGACACATCCACCGCCTTTGATAGGAAGGGACTTACCCGGTTCCTCCACACGCACGCGATATATGCCATGAGATTAATTCCAGATCGCATCCAATAAGTAGCCAACAATCCGACAGTGATAGCAGAAGAATAAGCAGGCGTCCTCCATGGCCAACGTCGTGAGATTCTCCTGAGGCCGCGGGGGTGAGCGCGATGCTCACCAGGCCCCGCGGCCCTCTCCTGGCGTTCCTGTCTGTATCGTCAGTCGCGAATAAGGCAGGGGCGAGGCCCCGCGGTAGCCATCCGGAATAAGGGAGCAGGCGAGAGGTCGGCAGACCTCGTCGCGGGAGCGCAGGGACGTCGAATGGCCACTATACCTTTGTCCTAGGAAAAAAATTTCGAATTTCGAATGATCGAATAATATTCGATTTTCAAAATTTCGAATTTCGAATGATCGAATAATATTCGATTTTCAAAATTTCGAATTTCGAATGATCGAATAATATTCGATTTTCAAAATTTCGAATTTCGAATAATCGAATTTCGAATAGTCGAATATTCGAATAATCAAATGAACACTATTATTTACTGTCGTCACCCAGTGGTTGACATTTAATTATTTTTTATTACCCACTGTGAAGGAAATGGATGGCTGCTCCATCCATTTCCTTTACGAGACCAAAGCACAATAACAGCGGTATAATGGCAATGAAGCACGCTTTGCTTCCCTAAGAATTCGTGCACCGAGAAGAGAGAAACACCTTGGGTAGGCAGAGCTAGATTGTTATAGGTCTTTCTCTATAGGTTGCTATCTTTCCTTATGTTATAGCGAAGCTTCCAGGTGGTAAAAGAATGATTATCATGGGCGGAGAAATGACACAAAGGCGATCTGGTGCAGAAAGGGCGCACTGGAGTCTCATGAATGGCATTCAGTTTGCGTTCTAGCTCCGTTGAAGAGAGACGGACCCGCGTTGGAATCTAATCTGACAAGACACTACGACTTGGAAAGTGTTAGAGCGAAATTGGGGATGGCTCACTTTCATAGGAAACGGAGTATGACTGGCTCTTGTACTCCATAGCCATTGCTCTTCCTCTCTTCTTCAACGTGTTTACTGGCAGAAAGCAGGAGCTTTCTAGGCCCCTGAAAGTTCTGCCTCCCTACCGCTGCCCCTTCGGCTCTAATCGTTCCCTTATTGTAACTGGGGTAGAAATACAAAACGAATATTCTCCCGTAGTATACTGAAGGTAAAAATATCTGTGTACAGGCATAACCCTAATCACTTGCGATTCACGTGAATGGCCACAGCTCGACGGCCGTTTACAAGGAAGCAGGTGCGCAGCGGAGGGCCGCGCTTGCAGCGCTTACTTCGCGTCAACTCACAAGGGAGGTCAATGAACTTCCCGTGGGGATCTTATAAGTGACTGGGGTAGAAGGTCAATGAACTTCCCGCTGAGGGGGATTGTCCGAGTGGCACCCAGTGGTTTAAAACTGAATGCAGCTAAGGGACATTTTATTTAACGAATTTACCGAATTTACCTTTTTAACGCGAAAATTTTTCGTTAAAAAGTGGTCGTTAAAAATTTACCGAAAAAATTTAACGCACACCCCTGCTGCCCATCGCCTCCCACCACTCTCTGCTAATCGAAGGTTTAGGGACTTGTACTCCCACAACTCCGGAGATCGAAAGCAGGTTTCGCCCAAACGTCATCTAGAGGGCTAATTGAGGTGCTGATCGCAAATCTAGTAAACGTTTTCGCGTGATCGCGTGATTCCACATTTTCATGAGTGATCAAGTTTATCAGTTTAAGTACATAGAATCGCTTTCTTCACCTACATATGTGATCAGACTTGCTTTCCAGTCTTCGACTTTGAGATGGAAAGTAGTGCACGAAAAATGGATAATTTAGAAAAAGAAATGACAGATTCGTGGCAGCAGCCTAAATAATTTCCTAAGGTGAGGAAAGGACGAAATCAGTGGTCATGACAACCCCATCGTTACTCACGAACACACACTATGAAATATCGTAAGCGGCCAAATTGTCGAAATTGGATACCATATTCGTGCTCAGCATCCAAAATAACAGTACAGGCGATGTTTGGGCGAAAAAAAAAATTCCGACCTCCACTCAATTTTTGGAGTCACGATAGTACAACACGGCCGGTTATTCTGCACCTTTTCTTGCACATACTCACCATCGCCTATTGTGGTCGACCGTAACACCGAAAGCGTTTGCCAGCTTCGTGATCAGAACCTCAGTTAACCCTCAGGACAACGTTTGGACGAAATTTTATTCTCTACTTACGAAGTCTTGAGAATTACTACAAGTACCTACGTTTGGAAAGCCCCTCCCCCCCTGTCAGCCGGGGGAGTGGCCGAGGAAGAATAGGCTGCAAGAAGACCAATACAAAATTGATACATTTTATAAGAGATGGTAAAATTAGTAAAATTTACAAGTGAAACGTTCTCTATAGGAACCCGAAGCCCGATCAGCACATCCCTGAGATGGACTGAAGCAAAACATTTCGATCATGTTCGTAAATGAGGTTAAAATGAGAATGTGTTCTACATTTACCAAAACGCACAGCAATCCGTAGACACCTCTCCTAGATTCGAACCTGGACCTCTCCTCGCTATCTACACCCCCAGTTTGTCGCACTTGAATGTACCCTGCAGTCCCTTTCGGGAAACCTAATAAATTGTCAGATTTCTAACATCTATTCATAATTAAAGCTCTATAGCATCTGCATGTTAATTTCTGAGTATTTCAAGGCCATTCAAGGCGTCACTTTCGCCTTATCAGCCAGCACTGAAGTGCTACAGTTTTTTGTGATTTTTGACCTACCCAGATGCCCATTTGAAGACCACTATGGTGCTTCTTAGACACACCCTTATAACAAGCAATAGGTCATTTTGGAAATCTCCACGGGAAGTTCATTGACTTCCCTTGTCAGATTGCGTACACACAATTCGGCGCACTTTGAGCGACGCGCGAAACTCAAACGTCGTTTTTTATCATAAGGTCACACTCCCCTGGTTTTTGAAGAAGAGTGCCACTAACTTGTTAAGAGATTGATAAAGAATATTCGAATATTCGACTATTCGAATATTCGATATTCGAAGCCTTCGAATATTCGAATAAACGAATATTCGAATATTGGCCACTTTCGAATATTCGAATAAACGAATAATTCGAATATTGGACTTTCTCGAATATTCGAATAATCGAATAATTCGAATATTGGACTTTCTCGAATATTCGAATAATCGAATAATTCGAATATTGGACTTTTTTCGAATAGTCGAATATTCGAATATTCGAAATTCGACTATTCGAAATTCGAAAAGGACAAAGGTATAATGGCCACGCGCCGGGCAAGAGGAGGCGGCGCGCGCCGATCGATGGTGCCACGTCACCAACTTTCCCATGCTCCCAGGTCGATCGAAGTTGCCTCATCGGCAAGCTACCGTGGGAAACGACGCGCCCGGGCCGGGCACGGTCCGAGGAGCGATCGAGGTCGCTACAGCAACCAAGATGATGTCGAAAACCACTTCTTATGTCTTATTAATTCTCGTAGTTTAAAGATGAAATGTCTGAACTACTGTCGCGTTGGAGAAAGTGAAGTGATTGTAATGGTCCTTATTTCGGTTAATGAAATTGCTTTCAAGCAAAGTTATGTTCTGTCAATGTTTTCAGTCAAATTTGGTCATTTCATAAGCAACGACCAAATAGCAACGACTTACAGCCCCTTCTCCATTGGCATCCGTTGAGAGATATGGCACTACAGCTACACTTCTCTCATCGCGGCCATAACTCCTGTATAGGGCTGAGCGCTAAAACAAGATATCATCTGCGCAATTTTTAGAATAGAAAAAGTGTACTTATTTCGAAACGTTTCACAAAGAAACAAAGAAACTAAGAAAGGTTGAAGTGTTGAGCAAAATTTCAAATTTTTTTTTGGAGTGCGGCTACCATTGCAATTAGTTTGCATTGCCACCTCATGGAGAAGCAAACATCACCATCATAGTAAAATCATCATTATGTGAAAATAATGAGCTGAAAATCCTTCATCTTTCATGGTATCAAACAATTATGACCTAATTTTCATACGGCAACATTTCTGCATTCAACACTTTAATTTACTTGATGATTCAGCAGAGGCAACATTGAATCGCTAGCGAGTACTAACATAGGGACGTAGCCGTCAAGCAGCGCCTTTTAACGGCAGCATCCTAGATGCTCCCATATTAAACTGAATTTCGGGAACTAGAGCGTTTGCAACAACGATCGAGTGTTATAAATCGTATGCATCGTGAAACAGCGATATCGTATCGGAATGAAAAACATCTTCACCCATTTTGTTCTATGTTCCCTTTCTTCTTTTCAATTTTCCAATATTTTTATGCCTCGAAACCCTTATCTTCATATGAAGCACATTATGAGTGGATACTGGAATGGGTTTTTGAGACACCAGTGTTCTATGGGATGGACATCCGTGTTTTGTACTTATACCTTTATGTGGCACATATACATCCGGAAAATGTGTAAGCATGTGTTTCTAAAGGCGCGTGGTAGCAGAGTCGGAAAAAGTCGGCTGTCGCGTGCACACGATTCCTGGCCAGGGTCAAGCTTGAGGTTCGGGAATCGAAGGGGGAAAAAACTTAAAATAGCGACCTCCATGTAATTAACGGTGTCCATAAATTTCGGCAGATGATACAAATCGGAGCGTCTGCTCATACAGTGGATCGTTCAGAAAAACAGGTTTTATTACCGTGTCAAACTATGGATGAAATCTTTATTGGGTACAACTCCACTTTCTGATGCTGTTTCCTGCAGAAATGAGAAAATTAGTTTCGTGACAAGTCCATCCTCCGGTTTAGATTCCGTCATCGCTTCGAAGAGCGCTTTCAAAAATCTTGTAGGGAAAGCACTTAATTTTTCTAAGCAATTGACACTTCAAATTTTATAGACTGCAATGTAGGACGTAGATGTCGCTCATTCAGGCAGAAAACTGTCGCGTCCATGACTTCCTAAAAAAATCTGAAAATGGAAACTTCTCATTGACTCCAAATCTGGGTGCAGAAAATCTTTATTTTTAACAAGTAATACAATCATTATTTGAAGCTTTTTATATTAATTTTTACAATTTCGCGGGACGAAGGAGAGATTTCACGCCCTAGGCCTTTGTCATCCATCGCTCACCCCGAGCGACGCCTAATGATATGCTCCCATATCGATTCCATCGCGCCGCCCGATCGATATGGGAGCATATCGTTAGGCCTCGCTCGGGGTGAGCGATGGTATGACAAAGGCCTTAGTACGTAGGCATTCCTGGAAAAAACAATTATTAAGAATTAAAAACGTTGCCTAAAAACCTGAAAAATAAGAGAGAATCCTCAGCCAAAACCGGAAGAGTACGACCCCCCCTCCAGACGAGGCCACAGTACGACCCTCCTTCGATTCCCGAACCTCAAGCTTGACCCTGTTCCCGAACCTCAAGCTTGACCCTGACTCGGATCCCCATTGCTTGCATGCTTCAATGCTGTTGTTATAAGGACAATATATTCGGCGGTAAGCGGGCCGTTTCGATACTTAGAATCGTTCTTCACTTCTATTAGGATGTCGGACTATAAATGTCGTCTGCTTTCGATTTGTCGTTCCTCTGCTATTGTTGTTTCTTGGATCGTGTAACTTTATGGAATTTATGCGATTAACAAGCGTTTCCGAAGGCATCTTCCGCTAAAGTTTCATTCCAATCCATCCTCCCTTTTGAAGAATTATTTTAAATTAACGACGATCGAGCAAGAGTACCGAGTGCGGGTTTGCTTGCTGTAGCACTTCAAGTAAGGAAGAAGTTCTTCAGAATCCCATCGCATCTTACCTGCAGTATTTGGTAACGAGGTTCCATCATTGCCAAAGATGGTCTCAACGTTTCCGAGACGGTGCCTTGAAGATGAAGAGCACCAATGGCGTACTGAAGCTTTGGATAGTCAGGAATTTACAAAGATTTCAATTCGGTGTGGAAAATGGGTGCCGCAGCAGCTCAGCGACACAAACAACGCATCACGGATCGCCATCGCCGGAATTCTAATTCGTAAATCAAGAACAGCGGTTTCCATGACTTCATCGTGACTTCGGATGAGGAGTGGATCCACTGCGCAATACGGGGGAGCCCGGTTTTCACTCCGACGAGGGCGCCGTCCAACGGGATCCCGCCTTCGCCCTTTTGCTCCGCCCATTTTATACCAGTTCGCAACGCGCGCCTACTGCGATTGTAGAGTGGTTAGCAACCATCAGCCGTTATGCTGGAAGGGATCGACAGAAAGAGGTTCTGCGCTATATTCTGTGCGATTCTCCCATTTTCATCGTCTGCTTGTAACCGCTTGCTACTTCATGGAGGTTACCTTGTGCTTTTGGCTACATGTACCACTCTTGATAAGTAAGATGGTACAACGCCTTCGAGTGAGCGTTCAGGTAACAGACGAGAATGTTCAAGCATGCCTGCAAGTTGATCTATTCGTTTTTATTGCCATTCGACATTTATCTTAACTTGTTTATTTTAGTTTTATCAAATCTTCATATATTTAAGAAGATATCACCGCATCCGTCTTTCACACTTCACCTTTTAAGCGGAGCCAATGATATTTTTTAAAGCAACAGTGCCAGGTGGAGGTCTAGAGAGGGAGGGATCTATACTGTGTTTCTAAATTATGGGCCCAACACTGGCGACAGCAAACCAAGATATTCGACTAAACTTATAATTTATAATAAATGTGCATGTTCTTACTTTAGAAACTTTGAACAAACTATTAAAGTTCTGTTGCTTCGATGGAGCGGACTCCCTCTAGACTTTTTGCACCTATTCTCATGTTGGTTCCCTGTATTGGAGTAATTGCTTGCTTGTCTTCTCCCACCAGGTGTCCTGACCTGCTGCGCTCCTCGCACCTTTTACGGTCCTTCACACCTACAGTCGGTGTCCTGAAGGGATGCTTTAGGTGTCCTAGGTGTCCTTCGGCAGAGGTATAAGGCGCCAAATGCAAGGGACCAAAGTAGTGATATTCGTATTAATAGATTGTGCTACATAGATTAACCAATTTAATACATGCCGAAAACGACATGTTTAGGAGGTGCTTACGAGGCTAACAATTTAAGTGAATTTCGCCCTCAATCCTGCTCTAAATGAAGGCTGTCAATGTCACGGATAATGACGCGATCGCAAAACTAGTGTCTAGATGGTAATGAGGATGAACTGAGCTGCATGTTCTTAAGTTTTCCTGGCCTTCAAGAGGCAATTTATTCGATTCCCTCAAAGTTTTCTGTTAATAATGTGAGGCTCGATCGTGAAGATAATAGTGAACTCATACGATAAAAGGGGGCTTTGCGCAATGCCCAAGATTCAACCTAGCTGGTCGGATTCAACCTAGCTGGGATAAATTCTACAGTGAACTGCAATATTGCCGCTAAATATTAAACCATTTTGCGTCAGCTACGACAGTAGTCATGCGGTGCCACTCCTATAGGGTGGCATTTCTATTTCCGATATAATAATTAAATATACCTATAGAGTTAGTTTAGTTAGTTATAGAGTTAAAAGGTGTGTTTCGCTACTGCCTTCATACGAACCTTTTGTCATAACATCTTCCCGGTGGCGCGGGGAAATGTTATGAGAATTAAAAATAAACCAGAACAAAAGATGAATTAAATAATATACATAAAAGCACAGTACATAAACTCCCGCACTCTCCATAAGAGTGTTGAACCTGCAAAGAATATCATAAGGAATAACCGAATAAGGTATAATGAACAACAAGGAGGCCCTGAAGGTAGAGTGGTACGAATGAAGCGAAAAGTAGGAGAGAAAAAACGTTGTTAAAAAGAGTAAAAAGTAAAGAAATAATGTTAAAATAGAATATTAGGCGCAGCGCATGCGAAAAAAATGAGATTTGATAGAATGCGGGACTGGGGCGCGCCTGTTAGCTGTGTAGTAAAGGAGTCAAACAAAAGAAAGAAAGGAATCTTGAACAGTTATTAAAATAAAAAATGGCTAACAGGCAACTCCTTAAGGAAGCTACAATAAGCGCGTAACATAAGTCTAGATATAGAGCAGTAAAAGGTAATATGTTGGCAAAAAGAAACTATTACAATTATTACTTAGAGTTATCTTTTGATAACTAACTCTACGGGCGGCTGTTACTTAGCGTCTTACCTAAACGTAGTACATTATTATAATTATCATCAATATTGTGTTTATAAAAAATCTGTTTATTTTTGTATAAACATTTAAGTATGTTAGTAATGATAAATTCTATATGAAAGGCATTACTTGTAAGTATATTATAGAGTTCTTCAATTTAGAGCAAAAATGATCGAATTTAGAACATATGTTAGCTATAAGTGTTGTGTTAGCTATAAGTGTAGCTATAAGTGTTTCTGTATAAATAACATTGCTTTTGACATTAGTTGAAATTTCCGAGTCATTGTGAGGGAACCTGTTAACTTTAAGGTTAAAATCGTCGGTCTTGTTATACAGATTGGTTTCTATTACGTCAACTTTCAAAGATATGTCCAAATAATTACATTTATGCTGACCAATGTGAGTTTCCTTTTTAAGATGAGTGTGTCTTTGCAAGTCAGAATCTGATCGATACAGTTTTCATTGTAATTATTAACTATAAGAAAGTTATCCATATATTTAAATAGTATAAAAAGTTGGTTTTCATTTACTCTAATACCTTTAGAGTATTCAAACTCGAGCATAGATATAGTGAGGTCTCCAAGAAGAGGACTAAAATTAATGTTTGTAAACATACAATAGTTATTCCTAAGTAAGTAATCAATAAGATATAAGAGTTCTGTTGCATTATAACATCTGTATCTGTCAATTATGTTGACTGTATAAAACGTGTTAATTCCGTTAGTAGCAACGAACCAGAGTTTTTAAGGCATAGCGCTATAAGTTCTTTCATCTTAGCAAGTATAATATTATGTGGTATGTTAGTAAACATATCAGTAAAGTCTGCTGAATATAGCTTAATACATATTTCTATTTCTAATATTACTAAGTTATTCGGTGATGTTACTATTAATAATAGCCCAGAAGGTTTTAATAGTCCTACTTATTAGCAACGTTACTTGCATAATTAATAAAGTGTTGTTTAAGATGTGAAAAAATTACGCAAAGTTTTAAAGCAAGAGGTTTATCGCTACTATTATAAGCACCAGTAACAAAACGAAACTTTATTGGAGATTTGTGGAGTTTTCGTAGCTTTAGTTTAGTTTTGGTAGGTAGATCCCCATCAACATCAACACTGAGCTCTTGTTTAACATGGAGAAGTTTATGTTTTAAAATAATGGTTTGTTATAGGTATTTAATTTTGTATAGGTGCAGTTAGCGTTTCACTAGTAAAAGCATCTAATGAATTTTCATAACGAATTCCAAAAGCTGAGTAAAACGGCGGTTCTTTAGTCTTCGACTTATAACCCTGTTGTCTTCTTGTCACACCTGTCCTCTACGTCTCTGGCCCGTTCCAGAACCTTCCATGGCGCGCGAACGTGTAGGCTGACGTGTTGATCTTGTCGATCCGCGTTGGTCAACGCGTTGACCTCGGCGGCGCGGCGTACGAAAATCACGACAGTGGTAGTCTTGCAACGATGGTTGTTACTGTAACAGTTTGAAAACGTGCTACTAATAAGAACATCTTGTTGTTCATCCTACCCCTTTTGGATAATTTGGAGCCAATCTAAGTTCTCACATTGCTTAAACAATGGTTTTGGGAGACCATAAGATATACAAATGGTACGACCATCGTAGTGCAACATAGTATGATGGCAGCACTATGGAGGAGACCCTGCATGTAGAATGAGCATTGGAAAAGCACCCCCTATGTACTCTTAAAGTGACGGCAAGAAGGAATTAGTGGCTCCATGACACTTTTGTATTTTCCTTAAACCCTGCGGCTCAATATCCCGATAGGAGGCATACTTCGAGAACGCGAAGCCATTCCGAGCCAAAGCTTTCCTCAATTTTGATGCGATGACCAACATCGGATCAAAATTGAGGAAAGCTGCCGCTCCCCGGCATTGCCTGGGACAGACGTACAACAATTTAGTCCTTTATGCGCTTTAGCCCGGACTGGGTCGTTTCCTCACCCGGGACAGCGAGCGCGATCCGAAAGTCATCCCCCTAACAGAAAATATGATAGGGGTATGGTATACCCCCAGGGTTGTTTTGATCTGAGCAATATATACTATCACCCGCGTGTCCTGGTTGAGGCCCTCGATACCGCCATACTGACCCAGCCTGTAATATCCTTTCTGCCCGTCCGGGACGTAAACTAGCGTCCGCTGGTAGACAAGGTGAGTCTTGCCAAAGATATTGACATTAAAGACACGGTCAAGGGTCTCTGGCCAACCACATCAACAATTTCCCTGCGGAAGTGGTTATTCCAAGCTTTGGCATCGATAAGGGCGTACAAAATTCTATAGCCATGATATGCTCTGTGCAAGTTGCGAAACTATGATGCTTCTTCACAAGGTCAAGCTCAGATAAGGTCATTGCTTGCTCATCTGAATATTCATCCAGAAATCGCATAGCATTCTTCTCTTGAGCCAATGATCTGTGCCTGTCTTCCATGGTGTTGCGTCCAAACCCGCGATATTGAACTTTGATCTCCTTCTCCTTTGGAACTACCCGGATTACGAGATAGTCCATCAGCTCCTCTAATGTCGTCGACTGATCACACATTTTAATGTAATCGACATGGTCATGCAGCTGGGCCGGATTAAAAAGATATGCTAGAAGGAGTCTTGTATCCTGCCAGGAATGACCACCTGGTGTAAAATGCTCCTGCTTATTGATATACTTTGCAAAGGCCCCGTTTCTCATAAGAGATATCGTCTTGTCCTTCAGGTACGGAATAGCATTTTCAAGCAGACTAAACCGCAAGCTTGGCAGAAGAGTGACTGCAGAGTAGGCATCAATACTTACTGATCCGTAATTATGGATATGCCGAGGGGTATTTGGGTCTACACCCAGATCGTGAGCACGCGACAGCGCGCGCGGCGCTGTGTCAACAATGTCGCACGGCGGCCAAACTCCGTATCGAGCGATATGACTACGGATGTAATTTTCTTTAACATAGCTTTCTCTATCTTTTCCATATCAATGTAGCATTCCTCAGTCACCTTTCTGTGTAGGTCATACGATCCGCTCTCCATGTCAACTAGCGGGTGATCTAAGACTTTGGATAGACACATCAGGGTTTTGAAAATGGTATATGCCTTATTCTTATAAGCGAATCCGACCTCACAAGCACTTGAGAAAGCGTGTCAACACCTCGGTAGCATTAAGAAGGAAAAGATTCCCTTGCGCGATACTCGTATACCAGTACACTGATACAAGGTCAGCACACTTATTTTGCATGAGTAAGATAGAATCTCTCGGTGACAAATACCACTTGTTATCATATTTGATCAAGGCAAGGTGGCGAGACTAGCAAACTATCAGTTGTAGAGGAGAATATTCGCGCTTGCAGTTAGAGACGTAACGCGCAACGGTGTCATCGAACGACTCAGTCCGCGCTCTGGAGTAGTTGATGACTCCAGCGGCTTCAATCACTTCTGTGAGAAAGTTCGAAAGTCCCTGCAAGGCGTATATTACAGGGTGGTCATTAACAGACTTGAGCTTTCCTGGCAGGACACTTACCAGGTTGCTGTTCGATGGCAACGCCGTGTTTCGGATGCAGAAGAATTTGGATCTGCAGGTTGGCTGTCACCAATTCAAGCCCCCCTCCGGAGCTGTTTTCTGGGTTCTGGAGTAGGTCGGTTTGATGAGCGATCGAGCATGGTATGAAGCATGGCAGCCCAATAGCTCGGTACTTCATCAGGACGTTGACCAATTGTCGTAGACTCACGCTCGGAGAAGTGCTGCTTCATCAGCCGACCACAAACCGGACGCCTTTCGATGATAGAAGGGCTCTGAAAAACTACTCCGTAACGCGCAATCGAGCTTTCGCTCGAAGATGTCAGGCTGCACGTACTCATGCGAAACCTTAGTCTACCCAAGAAACATTGCCATGATATTAGATGAGCCGACCAAACGCTATGGCAATCAATAAAACACACCACTTGAATGTTAAAACAAGTGAGATGATTTACGTCCAAGCCAACGGATTCACTGAGAAACCCACTGCACTCGTAGTAATGAGTGCCCGCCTAGACGAAATGGAACACTGAATCAATTCCTTCTATTGTCAAGTTTTGGAACTAAAGATCACTATCTCAGTAGAAAAAGGAAAGTTCACACTATCTGAAGAATAAGTTTTGAAAAGCGATGCAATTTCGTACTGAGAGTCTGCGGTTCACACTGTACTAAGCGGGCTGATGTGCCAAGGCGAAGGCATCGGGTCAGAGGGGCCATGTTATCTGCGGGGTACAGGAGGACGACGGCGGCGATGGCGACTGGCGAAGACAAAAGGCGAGCCACGGCAGACGAACAAAGGCGATGGCATCGAACTTTGGAAGCGGCGGCCACGTTACTCGGCTAAGGCCAGATGGAACTGACGACGATGACGAGGAATGCTATGGCCGTCTCCAAGCTTGGAGAGGGCAGGTGGACGTGGCCGTCCACGCGACTGCTCCCGACGAAGACATCGACGAAGACTGCCTCCCCGAGGGAGAGGTCCTCTACGTCTCTGGCCCATTCTAGAACTTTCCATGGCGCGCGAATGTGTAGGCTGACGTGTTGATCATGTCGATCCGTGCTGGGGCCGGATTCATCAAGGTTTCTGCAGTAACTTTAACGGAGAATTGTAAGCGAAAGCTCAGATAACGCGGCCTATCAAGCGATATGGTGAGCGATAAGCCGCGTTATCTAAGCTTTCGCTTAAAATTCTACGTTAATGTTACTGCAGTAACTTTGAAGAATCCGGCCCCTGGTCAACGCATTGACCTCGGCGGCGTGGCGTACAGTCGTAGGAAAGTTACGACAGTGGTAGTCTTGCAACGATGGTTGTTACTGTAACGGTTTGAAAACGTGCTACTAGTAAGAACATCTTGTTGTTCATCCTACCCCTTTTGGATAATTTGGAACCAATCTAAGTTCGCACGTTGTTTAAACAACGATTTTGGGTATACAAATGACTATAAGATATACAAATGGTACGACCATCGTAGTGCAACACAGTATGATGGCAGCACACGAGACCCTGCATGTGGAATGGACATTGGAAATAGCACTCCCGATGTACTCGTCAATTGATGGCAAGAAGGAATTAGTGGCTCCATGACACTTTTCTATTTTCCTTAAACTCTGAGGCAGCTCAACATCCCGATAGGAGGCATATTTCGAGAACGCGAAGTACATTTCCGAGCCAAGATTTCCTCAATTTTGATGCGATGACCAACATCATCTATTGTCTGGGGCAGACGTACAACAATGTCGTCCTTTATGCGCTTTAGCCAGGACTGGGTCGTTTCTCCCCCGGGACAGCGAGCGCGATTCAAAGGTCATCCCCCTTACACAAAATGTGATTAGGGGTATGGTATACCCTCCAGAGCTATTTTGATCTGAGCAATATATACTATCACCCGCGTTTCCTGGTTGAGGCCCTCGATACCGCCATACTGACCCAGCCTGTAATATCCTTTCTGCCCGTCCGGGACGTAAACTAGCGTCCGCTGGTAGACAAGGTAAGTCTTGCCAAAGATATTGACATTGAAGACACGGTCAAGGGTCTCTGGCCAACCACATCAACAATTTCCCTGCGGAAGTGGTTGTTCCAAGCTTTGGCATCGATAAAGACGTACAAAATCCCATAGCCATGATACGCTCTGTGCAAGTTGCGAAACACATGAAGCTTCTTCACAAGGTCAAGCTCAGATAAGGTCATTGCTTGCTCACCTGAATATTCATCCAGATATCGCATCGCATTCTTCTCTTGAACCAGTGACCTGTGCCTATCTTCGATGGTCTTGCATCCAAACCCGCGATATTGAATCTTGAGCTCCTTCTCCTTTTGAACTACACGGATTACGAGATAGTCCATCAACTCCTCTAGTGTCGTCGACTGGTCATACTTATTAATATAATCGACATGGTCATGCAGCTGGGCCGGATTAAGAAGATATGCTAGGAGGAGTCTTGCATCTCACCAGGAATGACCACCTGGTGTGAAGTGCTCCTGCTTATTGATATACTCTGCAAAGACCCTGTTTCTCATGAGAGATATCGTCTTGTCCTTCTGGTAAGGAATAGCATTTTCAAGCAGGCTAAACCGCATGTTTGGCAGAAGAGTGACTGTAGACTAGACATCAATACTTACTGATGCGTAATTACGGATATGCCGAGGGGTATTTGGGTCTACACCCAGATCGTGAGCACGCGACAGCGCGCGCGGCGCTGTGTCAGCAATGTAGCACGGCGGCCAAACTCCGTATCGAGCGATATGATAACGGATGTAATTTTCTTTAACATAGCAGATAACTCTCTCTATCTTCACCATATCAATGTAGTATTCCTCAGTCACCTTTCGGTATAGGTCATAGGATCCGCTCTCCATGTCAACTAGCGGGTGACCTGTGACTTTGGATAGACACATCAGTTCATGCCTGATTGAAAAACCCGAAGCACTTAGAATATGCTTTAAGTCTGAGCTTTTGTAGTCAAATCCTGTCTCTTCTTACAGGTCCCGCACGACCGAATTGAGGAATCCCAGATTTGGCCACTGTTCGAGCTCCACTAGACCTTCACCGATTCCGAGGCCTTCCAGGGCTTTGAAAATGGTGTATGCCTTATTCTTATAAGCAAATCCGATCTAACACAAGCACATGAGAAAGTGTGTCAACACCTCCGTAGCATCAGGAGGGAAAAATTCCCTTGCGTGATACTCGTATACCAGTACACCAACACAAGGTCTGCACACTTATTTTGCATGAGTAAGATAGAGTCTCTCGAAGACAAATACCACTTGTTATCATATTTGATCAAGGCCAGGTGGGAGACCAGCAAATTGTCAATTGTAGAGGAGAATATTCGCGGTTGCAGTTAGAGACGTAACGCGCAACGGCGTCATCGAACGACTCAGTCCGCGCTCTGGAGTAGTTGATGACTCCAGCAGCTTCAATAACTTCTGTGAGAAAGTTCGAAGTCCCTGTAAGGCGTATATTACAGGGTGGTCATTAACAGACTTGAGCTTACCTGGCAGTACACTTACCAGGTTGCTGTTCGATGGCAACGCCGTGTTTCGGATGCAGAAGAATTTGGATCTGCAGGTTGGCTGTCACCAATTCAAGCCCCCCTCCGGAGCTGTTTTCTGGGTTCTGGAGTAGGTCGGTTTGATGAGCGATCGAGCATGGTATGAAGCATGGCAGCCCAATAGCTCGGTACTTCATCAGGACGTTGACCAATTGTCGTAGACTCACGCTCGGAGAAGTGCTGCTTCATCAGCCGACCACAAACCGGACGCCTTTCGATGATAGAAGGGCTCTGAAAAACTACTCCGTAACGCGCAATCGAGCTTTCGCTCGAAGATGTCAGGCTGCACGTACTCATGCGAAACCTTAGTCTACCCAAGAAACATTGCCATGATATTAGATGAGCCGACCAAACGCTATGGCAATCAATAAAACACACCACTTGAATGTTAAAACAAGTGAGATGATTTACGTCCAAGCCAACGGATTCACTGAGAAACCCACTGCACTCGTAGTAATGCGTGCTCGGGCAAGACGAGATGGAAAACTGAATCGATTCCTTCTATTGTCAAGTTTTGGGACTAAAGATCACTATCTCAGTAGGAAAAGGAAAGTTCACACTATCTGAAGAATACGTTTTGAGAAGCGATGCAATTTCGTACTGAGTCTGCGGTTCACAGGGTACTAAGCGGGCTGGTGCCCGCTCCACACCGGCAGGTTATCTTAAAAGCGATAAGTTAGATCAGCCAGACCTCGGAGTTCCTTCCCTTGGTATGTGCTCGCATGAGTGTTTCTCGACCATGTGCAATCCCGGAGCGGGCACTAGCCCGCTTAGCACCGTTCACAGTCCTACGTGGTGCACAAGATGACACTCTGATTTATTTACCTCATAAAAAAACAAAAAGGATGCTCGGTAGAAGAAACCCATGCCTCACGATGACCCTTATTCCAATGAACGCAATGAAATGTATTCATGGAATTATCTAAACAACCTGTTACATCCTGCTTCACCCCTAAGCCCTATACAGGAAATAACAGAGCGCAGAAAAAAACTAAGGTAAGAACCACCAACATACTCCCGGAAGATCGTCAGTAGGGCAGGAAGTGGTGGTACAGTCCAGCTTTTCGGGGGTTATATAACCGAACCCTAGATCAGGTTGCGGCGGGAAAAGGGTCAAACAGATCAAGAGGAAAGACAATGGGATAGAGGTGGTCCTATGAGGGAGTGCCAACTACACAAAAAGAACTAGTAAAGAAATTTTAAGTAGAAAGTTTCGATGAAGTCTCTAGCTTCTCTATAAGTCTTGAAAAACCCACATCTATAACTAATGCATTTATTTTTTAATTTACACTTTAGTATAGATTGTAAGATAATGACATTATGGTAACCTAATTCTATGAGGGATTTTATAAGTAACACGAGTCTATCTATAAAATCTTAGTGTTAAAAAAGAATGGTTTGATTTATGTGTAAGGGGATTAGTAATCTGTGTGAGATTACCATAGCGTTTGATATTAAACCCAAACGGATAAGAAGTCATAAAAAGTTTAATCCAAAAAAATTCGTTTTCTTTTAAAATATTGATATCCTTATTTTCTCTCAAGTTATCTAGAATTGTGATGTGGAAAGATTTGTTGTGAAATGACAAATTAAAATGATCGTATAATAATTTTCTCCGACTATTATTATAGTTATAGATATTTCTCATATGTTCCATCATCCTATCTCTAAGTTTTCTAGTAGTAACACCTACATATTGTTTGTCACAAGTGTCACAGATTATGCAGTATACATCATTTGTTGATCTACAGCTAGCAACATTATCTTCATAAGTAGAAACGAAGTAATTAGTCGTATAACATTCAATAAAATTCTCTTTGTTAATAGTCATACAAACGTTACAAGAAGCATCACAATTGATAGCTGTATTACATGTACCAAAATTTTTTATATTATACCTGCCATTAACCTTGTATTTATAAAAACGCTGTACCTGAAAATAGGGATTAGGGTTGTAGGAAGTTGCGAGTGTGGTTGTTTTTGGCCCTGATCAAACGTTAGGGACGGCCCAATCCCTAACGAGTGGGAAGGATACCGATGTTTTGGAGGGGCTGCCTCCCGGGGTTGGCGCTCCCGAAAAGTAGCGATGCCGGAGGCGTAGTACTTACCCTCCCTTGCAAGTAGCTACTTGTGTAACCCAATCGGCATAGCTATGAAGATGGAAAAAGAAGAGAAAGAAAGGTAAACCTACCTATATAAATACAAGGTAACGGCAGATAATGAGCGTGCATAAAAATACAGATATTTTATTCATAACGTTGTTTATTTATTTATTATTATTTTTTTTTAAATTTTTTATAAACTTAATTCAACTTAATTTTAATATTATTTATTAATATTCATATACATATATTTTTCAATATTATTTTTAAATATTTTTTAAAAAATTATCTTTTATATATATTTATTTTTATAACGGTTGTGTGTTTATTTATTTATTTATTATTGTACTAATTAAATATATGGTTGTTCAGTGCTTTTCAAAATTATAATTAATAATATAATAGTTTAATAATACAATAATATAATTTGTAAGATAATTGTATAATTTATTATATTATTTTTATTTTGTATTATATTAGGTTGTCCCATAAGTCCCCGCCATTTTTTCAACGATTCACTGCAGATTTCGCCGGCGGTCTCTTGCATAGCGCTGCATAGCTTTCGAAAGAGAATGATTTGCTCTATCAGAATATGCATTGCATTTCTTTCTTCATCATGAACTTTGTCAATTTTTTGGTCGTTGAAGTGGAAAGTGAAAAAGTGAAAAAGTAGCCATTTGCGCACTTGTTCTCTCCGCTTAGGTTTGTAATTTTTTGCACAGTTTTTTACAGCGTTTGAAAGACAATGTTTTGTACTACAAGAATATGTGTTAGTGCTATTTGCTCATTTGTCCTCTATTGATTTTTAGGTCACCAAATTGGGAATTCTGACTTTTCCGCCCGAATTTTTACCAAAACTCCGGTTCTGTGGTTGAGCCTGTTTACCTGGTGTTATATGTCGTTTGGAAGAGGATGATGCTCAGTAAGAATTTGTGTCGCGTTTATTGGCTCACGCTGATTTCTGTCGAATAAAGTCAACAACTGAATAAGGAGAAGGAGTTGTTGGTGAAGACGATTATTCTCTTTTGGCATTTTGTTGAAATTCAATAGAGATCAATATAGGCAACACATATTCTTATAGAGCAAGACATTTTCTTGCGAATGACATATAAGATCAACCCAAAAAGTCCAACCACAGAGCAGGAGCTGTCGGCAAAAACAACCATACTCCTTCGGACGTCCCAATTTGATGGCCTAAAAATCAATAAAGGACAAATGAGCAAATAGCACTAACACACATTCTTGTAGTACAGAACATTGTCTTCCAAACGCTATAAAAAACTGCGCAAAAAATTACAAACCTAAGCGGAGAGAACAAGTGCGCAAATGGCTACTTTTTCACTTTTCACTTTTCACTTCAACGACCTAAAAATTGACAAAACTCATGATGAAAAAAGAAATGCAATACACGCTTTGATAGAACAATTCATTCTCTTTCGAAATCTATGCAGCGCTATGCAAGAGACCGCCGGCGAAATCTGCAGTGAATCGTTGAAAAAAACGGCGGGGACTTATGGGACAACCTAATATATACATATACATGCACACATATATTTGTATTCTTTATTCTTCACTACAAATTTAATCTATTTATATAAAATTAATTTACGAGCTATCTGATTGTTATTACAATTTTCATTTAAATATTTTACTAAGTAATGACTTTTAGTTTATTAAAATTAAGTTTTACTTAATGTAGAAATTAAATATATGTGTGTGTATATAACAAATAAATAGTATTATTGGCCTTATTGATAAAATTGCATTTTTGTGTGTATACAAATACAACTAAATTTACATATGCTCAGGTGAAATAACATGTGCATTCATATATAATGTTAAGGGATTATACAGAATTGTGAAACATTTATAAATAAAGCAGAATAATTAATAAGAGATTAAAGAAAGGAAATTTGACAAGAAGGGGAAAATAAACTTGTTATATGTTAGGAAAAAAGAAAAGGAGGAGTCTTGTATTGATAAGAAGATAAGCTGCTACAGCTAGATTAAAGGGACTAGGCAAGCTACCGTACCATACGACGCGCATTCTCAAATTTTAGGCCTGTCGATAGCGTATATTTCTGTTATTAAGTATTGTTGTCTCGTTTAATACGTGTTACCTACATGTTCGTTATTAATTGCTATGTAATTAATATCAGAGCAGTATAAAGAGCTAAGTAGCTCTAGTATATGTACATATGTGTAATGTATATACGCACATGTTTATAAATATAAATATCTATGTATATAAATAGCATGTAATATTTCTAGGTAGTTGTAATAGTTATTAAATATATGTAAACTAACATCATAATGATTTTGTTATTACATATTATGTAGTAATACAAACTGTATATATTTCCTTCTTATATTACTCTCTTATATTTCTTGAAGAAGAGATATATAACCCATATAATATGGTACTGTGATAATTATATATATATATATATATATATATAATGTTGAATAAGTTCATATATTATGATAACATAACATGTTATGAAAACGTGCTATGTGAGTTATTAGAGACATTTTTATTATAACCTGTTTTATAAAAGAATTGTAAATTATCAGTTGTTTCGATGCATAAGTGCAATGAATAGGTGTACAACAAGTAATTAGGAAGTTGCATAGGTATTAAATTAGTTGAAGGTAAGAACTTATGGATATATTGCCTATAATTTATTATTAAACATAAATATACATACATACATAATTACCCATATATACATACTTGTATACATATGTACTAATACATACATACATGTATATACAGGGTGCGCCAAAATTATGGCGACAGCACATGCGCAAACAATTTGTTCTTTTATTCAGAGCGTCTGCTTTTTTTCGTGCTCTTATTGTTATTGTCAATTAGTTTATGCTTATCTCAGTCAAACATAACAATAAGTCGTTTTTCAAGATAGTGAAGCGTTCGTGCCACCGTTCTTAAATCATTGAGCTTTACCGTCAAGGCTTCTCGGCACGCCAATTCACCACCGTCTTGGAGTTCATCAGAGTATCATGAATAGGTCCATCAGACGCTAAGAAGACCTGGGAACCGAGGATGATAGATTCGGACGGGAAAGATACTTATCTGTTACAACTACGGGCAACATTAGAAGGGTACGTGAACGAATTCGCAGGAAGCCGGCGCGCTCGGTCCGCCGGTTGTCGGGAAAATGGACATCATGGAGAAGTCGTTGAGAAGAATCTCCCGTAAACTGGGACTTAAGGCCTACAAGAAGACCAACGTGCACCCTCCTGAACCTTCAAACAGGAAGGAGTTCCAGCTCACAGAGCAAGAATGCTGCAGGACTGGTGCAAAGGCAACTTTCCGCCATTCATCAGCTTCCACGAGTGGCCAGCCAACTCTCCGGAATTGAATCCAATGGATTACACGGTCTGGCTAGCTCTGGAAGCCAAAGCCTGCGCGAGACCTCACCGCCCGTGGATCCTTTGAAGAAAGGCGTGGTATGAGCTCAACGCGCCTTACTTGCGTGCTGCCGTCGATGCCTTACCGAAGTGTCTCAAAGTCTATATCGATGCCGATGGAGATATCTTCGAATCTCAATGTTGCGTATAGTTCACAATAGACTGATAAACATTATCTCATCGTTGGTTTCTCGAAAGTACCGAATTTTCTCTTTTGGCGAATTGAAAACCTTGTCGTCATAATTTTGGCGCACCCTGTAATATACTGTTATATATCTATTGTTATCATTAATTATATTGTATATAGGGTTAGTAGTATAATTTATTTTAAAAAATTTAAATTTAAATTGCCCATATGTATTATATTATTTTATTTTACTTATTTAATATTACTTATTATTATATATTTATTTATTTAAAAATAAACAAATTAAACATCAATGATATGGTAAATTAATATTAATATTTTAACATCTACTAATATAACTTATTATTAATAAATAGTTTTTATTTAATTTAAATTAATGAAATTATCAATTTCATTATTATCCAATTTTATTTTTTTTTACTTATATCGTATATATAAATATTTTATCTTATAACGTTTGTACTATTATTACTTAATCGTATAGTATGCATGTTATTATTCCTGAGGAATTTATTACGTTCTGATTTTATTACGTTCCTGAGGAATTTCTATAAGTATTCCTGATATATAAGTGGTAGAATTAAAGAACAACTTTATATTTAGTGATGTCCTCCGAAAGCGGGAATATCTCCACCAGGTTGAACGAAAATAACGTAGAAGACAAATCAAGAGTCGGTATGTTTAAATAACAAAATTTTAAAAAGGAATTATATCCTACTATATATAAAGCAGCAAGCGTGTGTCACTGTGTGTGTGTGTCACTGTGTGTGTCACACCGTCCGTCCGTCCCACTGAGTTGGGGCGCGGCAGCCGAACACGTCGGCGACCGTGCATGGCGAGCCGCAGACGTGCCGAACACGTCGGCGACCGCGCATGGCGAGCCGCAGACGTGCCGAACACGTCGGCGACCGCGCATGGCGAGCCGCAGACGTGCCGAACACGTCGGCGACCGCGCATGGCGAGCCGCAGATGTGCCGAACACGTCGGCGACCGCGCATGGCGAGCTGCAGACGTGCCGAACACGTCGGCGACCGCGCATGGCGAGCCGTAGACGTGCCGAGCACGTCGGCGACCGCGCATGGCGAGCCGTAGACGTGCCAAACACGTCGGCAACCATGCATGGCGAGCCGTAGACGTGCCAAACACGTCGGCAACCATGCATGGCGAGCCGTAGACGTGCCAAACACGTCGGCGACCGCGCATGGCGAGCCGCAGACGTGCCGAACACGTCGGCGACCGCGCATGGCGAGCCGTAGACGTGCCGAACACGTCGGCGACCGCGCATGGCGAGCCGTAGACGTGCCAAACACGTCGGCAACCATGCATGGCGAGCCGTAGACGTGCCTAACACGTCGGCGACCGTGCATGGCGAGCCGTAGACGTGCCGAGCACGTCGGCAACCGTGCATGGCGAGCCGGAGACGTGCCGAACACGTCGGCAACCGTGCCTGGCGATGCCGTAGACGCGCCAAACACGTCGGCAACCCTGCATGGCGTGCCGTAGACGTGCCGAACACGTCGGCGGCACGAAACTTCAGCCCTGGGGGTAATCGAGGTCGCTGAACACGAATCTGAAGTCGACCAATCGATATCGATCGATATTATCGATTTTTTGAGGATTTTGTTCAGGCGGCACGAAACTTCAGCCTTGGGGGTAATCGAGGTCGCTGAACACGAATCTGAAGTCGACCAATCGATATCGATCGATATTATCGATTTTTTGAGGATGGCGTTTAAGCGGCGCGAAACTTCGGCCCTGGGGGTAATCGAGGTCGCTGAACACGAATCTGAAGTCGACCAATCGATATCGATCGATATTATCGATTTTTTGAGGATGACGCTCAAGTGGCGCGAAACTTTGGCCGTGGGGGTAGTCGAGGTCGCTGAACTCGAATCTGAAGTCGACCAATCGATATCGATCGATATTATCGATTTTTTGAGGATGACGCTCAAGTGGCGCGAAACTTTGGCCCTGGGGGTAATCGAGGTCGCTGAACACGAATCTGAAGTCGACCAATCGATATCGATCGATATTATCGATTTTTTGAGGATGGCGTTTAAGCGGCGCGAAACTTCGGCCCTGGGGGTAATCGAGGTCGCTGAACACGAATCTGAAGTCGACCAATCGATATCGATCGATATTATCGATTTTTTGAGGATGACGCTCAAGTGGCGCGAAACTTTGGCCGTGGGGGTAATCGAGGTCGCTGAACACGAATCTGAAGTCGACCAATCGATATCGATCGATATTATCGATTTTTTGAGGATGGCGTTTAAGCGGCGCGAAACTTCGGCCCTGGGGGTAATCGAGGTCGCTGAACTCGAATTTGAAGTCGACCAATCGATATCGATCAATATTATCGATTTTTTGAGGATGACGCTCAAGTGGCGCGAAACTTTGGCCGTGGGGGTAATCGAGGTCGCTGAACTCGAATCTGAAGTCGACCAATCGATATCGATCGATATTATCGATTTTTTGAGGATGGCGTTTAAGCGGCGCGAAACTTCGGCCCTGGGGGTAATCGAGGTCGCTGAACTCGAATTTGAAGTTTGTTTTTGAGGTATGAAGGTCTAAAAGTTGGGAAAAGAAGATGGTCGGAGTGTTCTCTTCTCGGGGTTTGGGGGCGAAGCCCCCAACCAGTCGGAGGCGGCCGCTAGGCCGCTGAACGACTGGTAACAAATAAGTTTAGGAATGTTTTTCAACAAGAACTCAGAACGGCGAGCCCAATTCAACGATAACTTCCAGTCAAACATTTTAAAAGAATATTCAGGCATTATAAACATTCCGACGAAAATGCGAAGAAACGAAGTGAATGATTTATTAAGCGAGCTTCTGTCTATGCTAAAGTGAGTATATATATATTATAAAAAGGTCTTTAATGTACCTAATTTTTAAGTTACACCAATGGTGACGACAACAGTCCAACAGACAACAGTGAGGCAAATCTGATAGGAGAAAAGAAAGGAAATAGTTTTTAGGTCAAGATGTCCTACGATTTTTGGACCTGGTTTAAGAAAGTGGGATTTCGTCATCTAAACGATCTGAACGCTAAGAACAATTGGGATATCCGACTCATCCAGGAAAAAGTTTAACAAGCAAGGATAAAGAAAACTTATAGTTAGTTTTATTAATCTATACAGTTTAATATAGTAAATATAACAAAAATTATTGTTATTTATTTCAGTTTATACGTGAGAAACAAAATAAGAGTACCGTAGCCAGGGTAAGCAGCCGATCCATATGAAAGTGAAAAAGGACCAACTACAGCTGGAAAACGTAGGGGTAAGTAATGACTAATAAATGTAAGAGAGACTAATTTGAATGAATTAGTTTCAGACATTCGATCCGGTCGTTTTGGCAAACGTCTAAAAATTCGATGGATGGCAAGGACTATCGATAAATGCTAATCGATGAAAAAAATTAAAAGAGGTATTGTTAATATATATGTATACATATAAAATATGAGTATATTCATAAATAATTTAAATAAACTTTACTTTTAGGGAGGATTAAACCACATTGGAGCTTTGGTCCTACCTGGGCTGGAGGAAGAAAAAAGTAATGAAGTAAGTGTTTTATATATGTATTTTTCATATATTTATTCATTTTTTAAATAATTTGTTACTATTTTTATTACTTTTTAAAAATAACTATATAAATTAATTTTTAAATATAATTTAAATAAATATAAAATAAATTACAGAGTAATTAAATATGTGTTTAGGTAGGAAATCAAACTCGTAAGAGGCCCTTGGACGAAAGTTGCGAACAATCGAAACCCGTCAAGCAGTCAAAGAATTTGGATGATGAAAGGAATAAATGATGAGGCAAGGCTATCAGGAATGAAAAGACTAACCGTTTTATTGTTACGTTATTGTTTTAAGAAAGGGAAGAAATAAATCTTCAATTGCAAATGTGTAGTAAACACTAAATTAGGAAGACTATCCAACCGGATAGATAACACCACCGGTCTGTATATGGCCAACCGGCCTGCGGGCTAAACGCGCAGAGTTATATAAGTAAATTACGATAATTAAACAATTTTTGAATTACAACTCGGCCTGGTACATCCCGGGTTTCCCTCTGGATGTATGTATAACCAGTTTTAACAATGAAAACAATGAAATGTATTCATGGAATTATCTAAACAACCTGTTATATCCTGTTTCACCTCTGAGCCCTATCCTAATATATATATATATATATATATATATATATATATATATATATATATATATATATATATATATATATATATATATATAAAAGCGAGAACGGTCGTTTGTTTCTGTGTGAGTGTGTTTGTTTGCACAGAAGAGCTGTAGGAGTGTATTGGGAGGGTCGCCTGCGTGACGCGGCAATATACCAAAAGCCGTTCCGTAGTAGGGATATTGCAAGGTCGCGTGAAGCACGCAAGTGCGAGAGACGCCGTTAGGCGTATCGGAGCACTGGTACAGGATATAACAGAGTGGAGAAAAAACTAAGATAAGCACCACCGACACACTTCCGGAGGATCTTCAGTAGGGCAGGGAGTGGTGGTATAGTCCAGCCTTTTTCGGGGGGGGGGGGGGGGTTTATATAACCGAACCCTAGATCAGGTTGCGGCGAGAAAAGGGTCAAACAGATCAAGAGGAAAGACAATGGAATAGAGGTGGTCCTATGAGGGAGTACCTACTACACAAAAAGAATTAGTTAAGAAATTTTAAGTAGAGTTTTTTTAAGTCTTAAGAAGCCTCTAGCTCCTCTATAAAGGATAAAGGACGGCTTTACTCAATCCCTTCTGGGATGCGCCAGCGCATTCTACTTCTACGAGATGTCGTGGAGGCGACATGAATGCGTATTTGGCCATACAATGACTTGCGGTGACCAGCCGATGAACAAGTCAGCGCTTTATCCTTCCCAGACAAGTCTGGTACCAATTCACCGACCCCGGAGGGATGGAAGGCTTGGTTGGCCTGGGCGGGAAATCCGAACCAGGAACCTGGTATCGGGTGCACGCGACAGTCGCGCCTCCTCCGACTGCGCTACACGCGCCCAGTTCCTCTATAAGTGTTGAAAAACCCATATCTATAACTAACGCATTTATTTTTAATATACACTTTAGTATAGATTGTAAGATAATGGCATTATGGTAACCTAATTCTATAAGGGATTTTATAAGTAACACGAGTCTATCTATAAAATCTTCTTTACGGCTACAGTTTCTGTATATTCGTAAAGTCTCTATATATTATGGATCTTTTTAAGCATTCACTTGTGTATCCCACCATATATAATAGAGGAGGGTTTTTTTTTGTCTGTTCGTAATTCTTCGGAACTTCGTAAACTTCGCGGGCTCGATGGTTTAATCACCCAAGTTTGCGGCACGACCTCTCTTTCCGAAGCGGAGCGCCGGGGGGTGAGCAATCGCCGCTCCCGAGAAGGACACGTGAGGCGTTGCGAAATAGGCCGGCGCCGCGGCTCTGTCCGCGCACGTGTTGAGTGGCTACTGCCTCGAACTGGCCGCCTTGAAGGCTCCTCTCATTGCTACTGTTCAACTAGTGGACCTGCAGTATCCTGCGGTGCTGCTGCAGTTGTGTTGCTGCGGTGTACGGCTCTGCCGCCTGTGTGCTCCGGCCGAGGTCACAGCTCATTCCTTCCTACCTCCGCTGTGTTCGGGATTTTCCTATACTATCCTATGTTCGTTGTGTTGAGCGCATGCATCCGTTTCTCCCGCCCACTCACGCTTCCTACTTATCGCTTCGATCCCCAGTTTGGTGGTTCACGTAAGTGGCATTTACACTCTCAATAAAATAAAAGCTGTTAATCGGATAAAATCTGCGGTGAACTTTTGGAGTGCACGGCGCGATCTCGTCTTTTATTGTGCTGTATGTTTGCTTCTTAGCTGTGCGCTGTAAGTAAGATTCTCCCACTCGAAGTTCGTTGAGTTGAGAGCATGCATCAGCTTCACCGCCCACTCACGCTTCCTATTTATCGCACTTACATGAACCACCAAAGTGGAGAGATGTGCGTCCCTCACTGTTGTATTTGTTGTTCAACTCCTGCAATCACCCCAATAAAAGTCGCACCGCACCGTCTTGGAAGAGTGTCCATTTCGACGTGAAAAGTTCTGTCGTAGCAATTGAACTGGATGCTTATTACCCCGATAGCAGAAAGTAGCAGCGTGCAAGTGAATCAATATTTAATAGAACTATGCATTATTCACGATGCATTTCATTAGTACTTCCATAACAACAATTTATAATACTGTTGTGAGACGGTGCGGAGACAACTATTGGAAGATTGAGCTGTGTCAAATATTAAGATCAGAGCGAGACCAACTTTATGGCCGAAGCATACGCAACTGATTATGAATACAGATAGATCTATGTGGGAGCTACCTGACTGTGTTGGCCGACGGATGCGTCCACAGCTGATTGAGAGTTCTGATCAGACAGTCATTGTCGATCTTTTAAACGCGATACTGAATTTCTATCTGACGCACTGGAGGTAGGAAAATCAGAGACAGAAAATCCCACCATATATAAAGGAGGAAGGCATGAGTCACTGCCTATAGTGGCTCCCCAGCGGAAATCAAGTTCCCGTCCCACCCCCCCCCAGTTCTTGGCTACACCAGGCTCTCGAACATAATTCTTCCTGTACGCTCCCTCAAAATCAGTAGCCAATGGTGCGGGCGTATTTACTCGGGTTACTACGCATTCTCTACCTGCCCAGGTTCTCCAATTTTCAGCGGTGGGCCGAGACAGGCTAACGAAGAAAGTTGCTGGGACCTGCGCTTTTTAACCAAGTCTTGCCTCAGGGTCGTCAGTTTTGAGCAGTAGTTTGACCAGTTTCGGTGGCGATGTCCGTTCCTCCTCGTGGTGCCACTAGAAACTGCTCGCTTTGTGAGCTAAGCTAAGCACGGACACTCGAATGCAGGCGACAGGCCCTTGTGACAGGCCGGCCTACGAAGATCCATGTCACATCACATGGTGTATGAATAGTCATGTTTCTCGAGATTGTGCTACGGCGTCCGCGAGAGCCGACGCGCACTCGCAGAGCGCTGCGAGTGTGGAAAGCATGCGAGGGTCCCTGATGCGAGGACGGCATCGGGGGCAACTGAGCTAGTCTGCAGTCCCGTAACGTAAGCAGGACCCGCGTGGCAACGCTGAGCGTGGGTACGTTAACGGGCCGCTCGTGCGAGTTGATTGAAGCACTGGAGCGTAGAAGAGTTGATCCCTGTGCGGTGCAGGAGACAAGGTGGTCCTGCCGCAAGTCAACGGACATAGGACGTGGCTTTAAGGCCGTTCTATGTGGTAGTCCCAGGACCACCAGTGGTGTCGGAACGGGTCACGTAACGCCGATGGTGAGCGTATTCTTGAGTATGCGGAATCTCTTAATCTCACCATCGTGAACACCGTCTTCCGAAAACGCGACTCCCACCTCATCTCATACTATAGTGGGAGCTCCAAGTCTCAGATAGACATTGTCCTTGTGAAGGATTGCGACCGGAGCATTGCCATAGATGCGAAGATCGTGCCGTATGAGACGGTCGCCCCACAGCATCGACCGCTGATCTGCACCCTAAAGATCGCTCCTCCGAGGCTGAAGCAGATCGAGCGAGGCGGTGCTGCAAGAATAAAGTGGTGGCGAATGAAAGAGAAGGAAGCAGCTGTGATTTCCCGCGTACGGTTGCCGACAGTCACGACTGTCGACGAAACTTGGAAGATGGCGACCGACGCGATACGTCAAGCTGCACAGTCGGAACTCGGCATTACGAAGCCTGGACGACGCAAAGTCGACAAGCAGACATGGCTGTGTACAGACGATGTGAAAGCGAAGGTTCGAGAGAAGAAGTCGCTGGATCATGTGTTTCTCGGCGATAAAACAGCCGACAACTGGCAGAAGTATCAGAAGGCGAAGAAATCTGCAAAGAAGGCCGTGGCTGCTGCGAAAGCCACTCATTATGGTGATGTCTACCGAAAGCTCGAGTCGCGCGATGGTGAGCGGTATTTGTACCGACTTGCTAAAACCCGCCATCGCCAAAGCGAGGATATCGAAAAGTTCCTTGGCATCAATGATGAGAGCGGCCATCTTCTGACAGACCGCAAAAAGGCGCTGAAGCGACGATTCCGATTTGGAAGAAGAAGGGCGATTCTGCAGACTGCTCCAATTATCGTCCGATTCGCTTGCTTTCGCACAGCATGAAGATCTTCGAGCGAATCCTCGATAGACGAATTCGTGAAATCGTCAATCTTTCCAACAACCAGTGCGGTTTCGTGTCTGGTTGTGGGACCATTGATGCCATACACGCTGCCCGACTACTGGTGGAGAAGCATCGCGAGAAACAGAAGCCGGTGCATATAGCCTTTCTCGACTTGGAGAAGGCCTTCGACCGCGTGCCGCGTGAGGTTATATGGTACGCCTTACGACAACACAACGTACCTGAGCAACTCATAGAGTGGGTGCGGATGCTCTACTCTTGACCAAAGAGTAGAGGGCAAGCTGCAGCTGGAACCTCAATGGAGTTTCCCATCTCTGTTGGGGTGCACCAAGGTTCTGCGCTTTCTCCACTCCTCTCTGTTGTCGTCATGGATGCAATTACGAGAGATCTTCAGAAGCCCGTTCCATGGACGTTGCTTTATGCTTATGACGTGATGCTCGCTTGCGAAGATAAAGATGATCTCGAGCGGCAGGTGCAAGCTTGGTGCGACCGCCCGGCGATGTACGGACTCAAATTGAACGTCAACAAGAGCGAGTACCTAACGGCTGACGTAAACGAGTCCTGCTCCATTAAGATTGACGGCACTGAGCTTGCACGCACATCGGTTTTCAAATACCTGGGGTCAGAAATAGCGTCTGACGGCAGTCTGATGGTTGAAGTGAACTCACGCGTGAGTGCAGCTTGGTCCAAGTGGCGTTCGCTAACTGACGTGCTCTGCGATAGGAAGATGCCAGAGCACCTCAAGTCGAAGATCTACAGAGCAGTCGTCTGGCCGGTAGCGATGTACGGCGCTGAGTGTTGGCCTGCGACCAAGGAAGTTGAAACGCGCCTCAGCGTCATGGAGACGAAGATGCTGCGCTGGACGGCTGGAGTCACGAGCATGGACCATATCCGAAATGATGTCATTCGGCAGAAGTTCGGTGTCGCGCCGATGGCGGACAAGATGCGCGAAGCTCGCTTGCGATGGTACGGCCACGTTCTGCGTGGGGAAGAAGACAGCGTCCGCAAGATAGGCCTTGAGTTGGTAGTGTCAGGAAAGCGGTCTAGAGAGCGCCCGAAGCAGCGTTGATCCGATACGTTACACGTGGACATGAAAGTAATTGGCGTCCACCCTGATGAAGCGCAGGATCGAGAAAGGTGGCGTCATGACACCAGAAGAGCGGACCGCGCTACGAAGCGGGACAAACGCTGAAGAAGAAGAAGAAGAAGAAGTTTGACCAGTTTCCACACTATACTGCGTACAGAAGAGGATACCATTGTTGTCGTGAGCCACCATTTCTGGAATTCATCACACCTCGTGGCTTAAAGCACGGCAACTGGACGGAAATGTCAGACATTTTATTAGGCTTAATGAGCTGCAATAGGCAGAGCTCCTCGGATGATTCGAAAAAGCGCAGAAGGGATTTTCCTTCAACCTCTCACCGTTAACAATTAGCTATCACTTTCGTTTTGCCTCGAATCCGCCACCGCGCATGTCTTTTCATGATGTTCCTGCCGAACTTAATCAGAAGCGATGCCAGGGCATTGACAATAACTCTTCAACGGCTTGAGCGCTTGCGTCAAGCGGAAGAGAGTGAAATCTCTATTCATTATCTCATAAATTTTTATCGGAGCAGACGTTATTATCCCAGCAGTTTCTCCCGCAAACAGGGAATGACATGCCCTTCTGCTAGGCATCAGTGTTCTTAAAATCGCAATCCGAGAAGTTCGAAATAAAAAAAGTGATCTTTATGAAAAAGAAAACATGAATCTGAGAAAACTCTTTTCAAGGTTTAGTCGTTTCATGTCCATCATGGGAAATACGGAGGCAACGATGAACGATGAATAAGTTTCCCTTTGACATCTAACCAGTTCACAATAGAACTATCAACACCAATATTTGGTCCCGAAACTCAAACTAACTTGCCACGGTTTTTGGCTTCACATATAACATATAGTCCCTGTTCGTTATAACGAGTATAAAGGAACCGTCGAAAATCCTCTTCATAACCATTAAAAATTGAAATTTTAGAAGATTCCTACACCAATTAGTCACAAATTCTTTTTTGGGAGCCTAAAAATTAAAAAAATTCCAAAAAAAGTTATGCCTAAGTTCCTCAAATAAAAATTGATCTAACCTTCTCATCGAGTCTAACCTGCCTAAAGGTCACTTTGATTTAAAAGTGTTTGCTTTGATTTCAAAAATTTTAAAGCTAGCTTTGAGGAGTGTCTAATTTGATTTCAAAAGTGTCCGATTTGAACATTTATAAGCCAAAAAGTGAGACAAAGTCAGGTCAGTACAAAAGGTTGCATCAAAGTTGGCTTTTTGAAAACTATCAAAATTAGAACGTAGAAATCTGTTAAGCAAAAAAAGTGATACAGGTCAATTTGGCACAAAACGACGCAGCCAAAGTTCGTCTATTGAGGTTTAGCAAAAGCAGAGCGTAAAGCATTATTGAGCCAAAAGTGACTGAGGATCAATTTCGCACAGAAGGTTAGAGATGATTTAGCCTTTAGAAGACAGTAAAAGTGAATTGTTTCCATGTTTAAGTAAAGTGTAAAACGTCTCTTTTTTAAGAGCGGCGCCGTTATTCATACACTGAAGGAGCTATTATATTTTAACGCAAGGTACCGTTCATTTTGCTTAAAAACTAAATTCTAATTGACCTCATAAATTCTAGTTGACCTCAAAAATGTGCTCTCTGTTTGAAAGTTTTCCAATCTGTAACTAAGTGTGGTCAAGAAATTAGAATCAATGCTGGAAGTTCATTCCAAGTTTCAATAACACGAGCGAAAAAAGATTCTCGACACATTTTTGAGGGCGGTCCTGGTGGTTGAATTATAAGATTGCGCCCTCTCGTTGTCCCATTGAACAGGGGAAAGGTGAAGAGTTTTTTTCGTCAATAACCAAGTGATCATTAAAAATTCTAAAAACAAGGTTCTGATAGTAGATAATATTTGTTTTACCATTAGTGATAATGATGTAGTATCGAGACGAGCCAGTCTTTCAGGGTGAGAAACTTAGATAGACCAGTTCTAATGAGCACATGCTTTGTAAATCCTTTTTGCACACTTTTTACCTGACTTATACTGCCTTGTTTTCAGGATGACCATACAGGTGTACAGTATTTTAAAGCGGACTTACATAAATAGAAAAAATAACGTTGCCATATTGAGAGTCTGTATGGCTCGTAATATACAGTTTGACTTAGCATGGGCTGCAGCAACAGTCTTTAGAATATATATTCATCAAAAGTTAGTTGGTCGGAATATACAATTCTTAAGTCATGAATAGAGTTTGAAGTAAGCAGTTTGTAACCAGCTAGATGAAAAAGCATTTTCAGGATGGTGATACCTCATAACGTGACAGTAGTTTTTCGAATGAAATGTCTATTTGACGTGCAAATTGTCAAATTTGCTTAGAAAAGTATCCATTTTCATTTGAAAGGTTCCAACTCAACGTGAAAATTTCATATGTTTCTCATTTTCCTATAATATCATTTCCAACCATTAACTAGCACATAATATATTATGTGTTAGTTAGTGTGATGTTGTGGGGAACTAGGTGTCGTGCCTTGCTCCTTTCACTTGAACCATGTTGAGCCCGTCCTGTCTACACTCCCTTCGCTGCATAAAACACTTCCGAGGTACCGAAATTCTTCCTCGTTCGTAAGGCGTCAACCAATGGTCTTTGGGTCCTCAAAATTAAGAAGTAGGGCATAACGGTGTTTGTGAGACTGAAAGTGCGCTTCTAATTACTCAACCAACGATTTCCACAATTGTCTACCTTTCTAAGCAAGAACCATTGTGATTAGTTTTTCTTAGAAAAACTATCGGTGGTATGCTTCACATACGCTTACAATTTTGATTAGGCTTCAGCATCGTTATCATAGCATGTCGTTCCAACTACATTGACGTTTAATAGTTACGAGGTGGTCTACATGAAGTGTAACGCAGAAAACTATATACAATTTTGCACAAACCAAATAAGGAAAATGTACAGTCACTTGAAAAACAAGAAAATTCTTCATAATATGTCGTACATCGCATTCAAAATGAGCTCTTTGGCTTCAATGCAAGCGTCCAATCTCTTTCGGAAACTCTTGAGGATGCGTGCGATCATTTCCAGTGAAATTTCGTCCTACGCCTTCTCCAGAGCTTTTTTTTTTCAGCGAATCCAGTAAACTGTATCTGGAAGAACAGGCTTTTATCCAGAGTTGACCAGACGGTGAAATCCATGAAGTTGATATCGGGTGAGTTTGAAGGCCAAACATCCTTCGTCAACAAATCTGGAGGATTGCTCTCACACCACTCCAGAGTCTTCATGGTACCGTGAGCTGGTGCTCAATCTTGCTGGAGGTCCAGTCGATATCTTTAGCATTTTCTACGCTCTCCATAATTTGCTTCCGGTAGGTCTCAGCATTGATGGTAACTCGTTTTTGAATAAACAAGCTTGTTCTAGTCCAGGTCCTACATTCCACCCCACACCATCGAGGACTGTGGAAAATCTGCTCTACCGACGTTGACGGCTTTTGGAGATCCTTTTGGCAGCTGTCTCCATTGATTCTGCGCATTTTGGAGTGGTTTGGCGGTAAACACCGTCTCGTCTGTAAAGAAAATCCGGTGGAGCTTGTCACCGTGCGTAATGGTCTTCATCTTTCCGCATTTCCAACCTTTTGAGGCCCTCATTTCTCCAGTGAAGTACTGTCTTTTAACGAGCTTGTAGGGACACAATCCCAGATCATTCCTGATCAGTTGTTGCATAGTTGAACGACTCACGTTGTGCTCCTTAGCTAGTTTCCCGATGCTCCTTGCAGCATTTCGGTGAAGTTTGTCTTTGACGGCTTTTCGAATGGCAGAGTTCCTTCCAGTTTTTCGTGGTCTTCCTCTCGGACGATTTCTATGCCTCCAGTCTCTTCGAAAGGTTTGATGACATGGTGAACTTGAATGCAATGCAGTTTGAGCATCTTTGAAATCGTGGAAACGGACGACCCGCGTTTGAACATAGCGACTACTGCTGAACGATCCTCAAGCGAGACGATGTTTACCTAGAAACGAAGAATAAGACTGACCATTTATGGACTAAACGATACGGAGAAAACGAATAACATCACAGCAAAGCATCAAAAGTCGAGAAATTTCTGAAAATGGACTTGCCCGTAACAGTTCAAGTGGAGTACCCTGTATTTAATAATGCATACACGCTCTATATAGCTGCGTCCCCTGCTTTTCTCACTGATAACTAGGTATTCGCTACCAACTCAAAACTCATAATTCCAAAACAAGTACATGGCTACAGCAACACTCCGCATCCATCTCTGGGTTAAAATTTACTTCGGAGCGCGAACTCTGCTCCTCTATCACAGAATTTTCTATTGAAAAGGTTAGGCTTTATAACTAAACTACCAGTAGACTACTAGCCTAAAACAGTTAATCCGATTAAAGATTCTCTTCTTCTTCTTCCTTTCCAAGAAGAAGAAGAAGTGCTTCGTCGGTTTTCGTCGGCTGTTACTTTTCTGCAAAGGCAATTGAATTCCTGACCACCATTTCAAAAGCATATTTTGCTAAATTTTTCATAAGCGTGAACTTGCAGATGTCTTGATGTAGAGTCAGCAATCGGAGAAATTGCTTTCGAAGTTGGTGTGATTCCTCTTTCGCGTGCGATTATGTACACAGACAACACATTTATTCGTCGAATTTAGCTTGCTCTTTTCACATCGTCAAACACAGACCTTCCGTCGTGAGGCATAAGAAACTGGACTTGCATTTTTGGCAAGGTTCTCCTGGTTTATACATCTTCTCGTTAAGGAAAGGCCTAAAAATTTTTGCGCTGAGACTTTTTGAAGTAACGGCAACTCGAATAAAAGGTGCACTTACTGTGGAGTGTACTGACACAAAACGTAGGTTTTCATATCGGAGCCGGGACATCTCACCATACCGCATCCAACCTTGAACGAGTCTGCCCATGCCGCCTAAACATAATGTTCTCTAAAGGAGAATCTCTACCCTTTGCGTAGTCTGAAAACCTTTAGGACAAATATATACATACACCTCCAAATAGTAACAAAACAAAACATTTTTCGATGAATCTCTGAAGCAAATTAAAAACCGAAAAAGCAGCGAACCTTTGCGATGGTTCACTGTTCTCAAGGTCGAGCTTATACGTGGGCGCAAGGATCCAGGCAATGCACTAGGTAGTGTGGTGGTAGAGGAGCCGCTTAGTGGTCCTAATCTCTAGGGTTCGGAACCCGAGCAACGTCAAGTTTCTGCATTTTTCCTGGGATCTAATTTATTTTTTTATTTTTTTATTTATGGACGCATACAACGTATGCGTGAACAGGTAGTAAGACAACTACAACAATCAAAACAGATGGGTTTAAAACATTCTGAGCACTTGAACTAATGGAACTAATAGAAAAAAAGAATGATCGAACACTTGAACAGAGCAAACTAATGAGCAGTAGGCAAATTAAAACAAAGAGGAACAGGAACACGAATAGGAGGAACAACAGAAGCGCAACTAGCTTAGAAAAAACAGTTAACCAGATTCATTTCCTATCCAACGTCCGGGAAACCAGTTTTTTGAAAGCTTTTAATTGAAGGGATAGTCCGCCTTTGGCGATAAAATGGTTAAGCAGAGGAATAACTCTTCGGCAGAAGAACCCTTACCTAATACCTGATTTAGCAGAAGAGCTCTTAAATTTCAGAGGACCCCCTCTAGTACGTGAAGGCAAAAATTTAAAGAAGCTGGCAGTGTTGATACTCGTTCTTCGAATGATAATTTTAAAAGCCATAATTAAATCATTCCTCTTCTTCTGCTCTCTAAGCTAGGCAAACCAAATATTTTGCGCCTAACCAAACCACAAGGTATGAAGCGGTAGTCAACACCAGAACAACGTGCCACTAGTTTTCTAGTAAAATTATTTTGTACCCCCTCAAGGCGCCTTATATCCTTTTTCAAAAGTGGGTTAAAAACAGTAGTGCCACACTCAACAATAGGGCGGACATAAGTTTTATACGCCTTGATCAAAACGGACGAGTCCGTTGTTCTAAGAGCCTTAAAAAATTGTTTCTACGAGAAAAAGCTTTGTTGAAAATGCTTCTGATATGACGATCAAAACAAAGTCTATTATCAAAGAAAAAGCCTAAATCAATTTCCATATAGAGAGACTCTCCTTTTAGAATTTGCTGTGGTATCAATTATGCGTTTGCACTACTAGGTTGTCCAGAAATTCTCAGCGTTTTGAGTGCTTTATTTTGAACTACCATAACTTTCTCGAGTCCATTCAGATTTAGTCGAAATGAGTACCGTTCGAATCAGTATACATTTGACAACGGGACACCTTGTTGACTTGTTCTATCAGCGAAGCAAATAGGTGGTCGAGTTTGACAAAATCTGTTGCGATCGGCGGCCCCGCAGGCAGAGGCAAGCCCTGCACACGAAGCCCCCTCTCGCCCCACGGAACACCCGAGGATCGCCAAGGGGACACCCGAACCCGTGGGGGAACGAGGCCTTAAGTTCCTAGCCCTGGCCCGGCGTATTGATCGTATTGACACGTGGTGGTAATGACTCCAGCGAGGACTCACGTTCCTCACCGTCCCCTGGCTCGCCCCTCCAGCCGTCTCCTCCTTGCGGACAAGGGAGGAACCCGGGACCCCTGGAGGGCAAGGCACGACCCCGACGACAAGACGATATGCCGAGAAGACTGGCCAGGAAGATAGGCGACGGGACGTATTGACAGTGACTCACCCTCCTCCTCCGTCCTCACAGTACACCGGGTAGTTGTAGCAGTTTATCACGAATACGAATAGAATACAGAAAGAATAGTAGAGAATGGGAGCAGTAGAAGGTCCACCGGGATCGGTGGGCTGAATTAGTTTCCGAGGCCGCGAGGGTGAGCGCAGTGCTCACCAGACCTCGCGGCCTCTCTCCTGGTGCCGCTTCCGTCCTGCGTGCGTAGTGGGAAGCAGCGTCGAGGCCTCACGGCGGCCATCCGGGATGGTGGACGACGGACGAGGTCGGCAGACCTCGTCGCGGGAGCACAGGACGTCGAATGCGACGCGCGCCCGTCGAGAGGAGGCGGCGCGCGCCGATCGATGGTGAGTCACCTGTTTTCCCATGCTCCCAGGCCGATCGATGGCGCCTCATCGGCAAGCCGCCGTGAGAAACAGCGCGCCCGGGCCAGCCACGGACCGAGGAGCGATCGCGGTCGCGACAAAATCCATGAAAGTTGTTGTGGCTTGGTCCTGATTGGTGAAGGTTCTGTCAGCGAGAAAGTTCTGAAAGTGTTTGAAAAGGTGGTAGTCGGTTGGTTAGAGGTCTGAAGAATATGGCGGCTGAGGGAGAATTTCAACCATTAATTCGTTCAATCTTCGAATAGTGATTTGTGAAACGTGTGGGCGAGTGTTATCGTGCAAAAGAATCGGGTTTCTGATGACCAACGCTGAACGAAGTGGACGCCATTTTCGGTGCATTTCGTCGATATCCTTACAGTAGGACTCTGCTGTGATCGTATGGCCTGGTGCCAAAATGTTGTAATGGATTACACCAGCCGCCGACCACTGCACAGTGACCATTATCTTTTTTGTTGAAGGTTCGCCTTTGGAAAACGGCTGGGGAGGGGGGGGGGGGGGGGTTCTTCGGCGTCCAACCATTATCCGGAACGTTTCGTGTTATCATACAGAATCCACTTTTCATCACAAGTGATGATTCGATCAAAAAAATGGGTCAGTTTTTTTGCGTGGAAGTAGAGAAGAACAAATCTCGAAACGTGACCATTTTTGCGGCACTCAACTCGAGTGGCACCCACTATTCGAGCTTTTTCACCTTCCCAGAGCGTTTCAAAGCATCCGCAACAACAGTTTTACTGACGCCTAGCTCTTCCGTGATCCCATGTACTGTTTGGGATGGTTCAGCTTCCACCAATTCCTTCAATTCGTCGTCAAGGGTTGCTCTGGAGGGACTGCGCCGATTGCTGAGGGGTCATCTTCAAGGCTGAAATCTCCGGTCCACATAAGATATTCCATGTGCGACTGTCCTTGAATCTCGGCACGCCGTTGAGCAGCCGAAAGGTTGTGGATCGCCCTTCGGTTGGAGACAAATGTGGGTCAATGAGAACCTCCCTTCGGGTCAGCAACTCAGCGACCTTCTGGCTGATGCCCTCCGGGGTCAAGCCCACAGAGGTCGGAAAACGGAGCCAACTCCTGTGTTACAGCAATCCGCCCCTCCTTCTTATTGCTGGGTTCTTGAACGCAAACCGCAGCGCCTCCAGGGCCTTGCGCGCTGCGATGTCGACCTCGCGAGTTAGGATCGATAGCGCCACTCCAATCGCTGCGCCACTATGACTTCGCAGCCTGTGCTCCCTAATGATGTGGCTACTTTGCACCTGTTTAGCCCATCCACATGCTCCTTACCCTTACCCAAAGTAGGCTGCCCGTGTCACCAATGTACTCCTCCTTGCATTCAGTTATGAGGTATACTGTTCCTGAAACCCTACAGTCGCCTTCCCTACCCAATGGGCAGACCACGCAGGAGGGCGTTTCACAAGCGCAGTCATAAAGACGGTTCCTCACCAGTTGCGCCTTGAGATTAGCCAGGGGTACCTCAACGATCCTAGCGATGTCACCCAGGTCAGCCTTACGAATGCATTCCCGTACTTCAGCACTGCGAACATCCGATATAAAAGGCACCGAAAAGGCGATTTGACCACGCAATTGTGCTCTGTGTACAAGTGCTTGTGCCCGTGGTTGATGGCCTTTGGGCATGTTGTGGGCAACATACCCGATGGATAAAGCAATCCGAGATGACGTTTCCCTAGATGATGACTTTAACTCGCTTTTCGAGGACAAAAAGGGAGCTATTTGGAACATATTCCGGACAATGGCTCTCTTAATACTGTATGGGTGTGCGGAGCGATTGTGCACAATGATGTTCTTGTTGCTGGGCTTCCGGTACCACCTAGTTTGAAGGTGTCTCTAGAGAGACGAATTTCAACGTTGAGGAACGGTAGCCAGTGGCTTGTCGGTTTCTCCCTTGTGAGCTTAATATGCTCAGCCTGATGGTTAAGCAACTCGCAGCAGGCATCCATTTCGCTGCGCGTGGGACATACGATGAAGCTATCATCTATACACCGACAATACAACAAAGGTTTGCGTTCCATTTCGGGTTTCTCCATCTTTGACATGCACATAACAGCTAGCACCGGAGCTAAGCGTTGACCCATAGCTGGGATTCTGAGCTGCCTGTATTGCTGAGTGGATCATTTGAATATGTTGCACTAAATGCACTCGTCCATGAGCACAATTATTAGGGCAATGCTGAGTCCAAAAAGGGCCAGCTGGTTCTCCGGTTCACAATTTACTAAACCGTTGGCGGACGGTGCATTCTCCACACTATTAGGCTCCCACACCTGATTAATTTGTGGAGCTGTAGCTGTGGAGTGCCTCAATTTAAACCCAAATTAAATATCGTAGGAAATTGCTCCTTCGACATACTTCAATAAGGCCTCAAGAACGGAAATTTAAAGCGCGTTGGGACATAAATTTTTTTGGTAGATAGAGCAAAAAATTCTGTACAGAAAGTAGCGTAAATGCGCAACGCAAGTTGAATTTTTACTTAATAATAGACGAATGAAACATGGTAGTGCAAAGTGCTAAGGACTTTCCGGACAACGTAATACTTATTCCTGTTCGACACCTCTTGAAGCACCAATGTTCTAAATATGCAAAATATGACGATGCGGGAAATTTTCATGCCAATAAATGGTACTCAATGTCAAAGTAAGAATTAAGACGTTTGACGACATGGAACAGCGACGGAAATCTAGAGCACTGTTACATACGCAATTTGTTAGCATCGGTCAGGTGAGCGCAACCACAGTGTAGTCGCAATGTGGGAGGGGACTTCGTGATTCTCATCTTGACGTACCACCTCGATTCGCTCCATATACATGTAGTCGCGTGGTAAGTTTAAAAAATTGCTGCTTACTCATCTTCTTTAATGTCCACCACCCCTCGAGTGGTTCAACTACTGGCACTGGAAGTATGATCAGTAGTGTTTTTACTTTGTGTTTCAGAAATAATTCATATGCCGTCGTATTTTGCAGACTAGGACCGTTATTGGTACATCATGAAGTGTCGACAAGAAAAAAGTAGTGAAAACGTAATACTGCAGTAAATTCCTAAGGAACGTGCAGGTAGCGTTTCCCTATGGAAGTATGGTACTAGAGGAAAAGTGCAAAATGTAAATTAGCGCGGGATTTGAACTCTCGGACCATTAAGTAGCATCTCTACCATTGCACCACCAAAGTCCCGCCAGCATCGCCTTGAGGTGACCTCGACCCTTCCTATCCTAAGCAGCACGAAAGCAGGGAGGAAAGGAAGATGGCTGTGAGCCCTTTCACTTTGTGGGAAAAGCGGAGTGACCGCTAAGGCGATTGCGATGCAAGAGTGAGTGGCTGGTCACAGTCCTTCTTGCAAAAAACGCCCACTATGGCTCTAACCTCATATCACACTCCATTTCTGACCGACTTAACACTTCAGGAGCTGCCCTAGACCTTCAGCCAACCCTTCTCTTGATGACAGTGGTTTCGCAGAGCTGAAGAAGGGCTGATACATCATTAATAGGATTCGTAAAATTTCGTATCAGAATGATTGAGTCAGCCATTGCAATCTTTCGGTGTCTCCTACTCATTTAGCTCAAGGACTCGGCAAAAACAAAACAAGTTATTATTGTATGCATGATGGAGACTCTTTCTTTCTATGGTATTCGCTCCTGACGTTACGGAGTACTGTCCAGTCAGGTCCCGTGCTAGCCTTGTTATCGACTACCTTAATTGTGATACGAAACTCATTCCGAATTTTATTGATGATGTATCAGCCTTTCTTAGTTATGCGAAACCACTGTGATCAAGAGGAGGGTTGGCTGAAGGTCTAGGCATCTCCTGAAGTAAGTCGGTCAGAAATAGAGTGTGATATGAGGTTAGAGCCACAGTGGGCGTTTTTGGCAACGAAGGACTGTGACCAACCACTCACTCTCGCATCGCAATCGTCCTTAGCGGTCACTCCGCCCTCCCCACAACGTGAAAGGGTTCATAGCTATCTTCCATTCCTCTCTGCCCTCGTGTTGCTTAGGATAGGTTGAATTGCTATAGTAGGTTGAAGCGCATATGGCACAGAACGTCGTCAACAATTATGTTGACTACGAACTTCACAGTACAACAGCGATTTTTCACACGTTCTATCTCGGAATTTTCCCATTCCAAAGCTTGCGTTGTAGTTTTTCCTACAAATGCAGCTTAGATGCTTGATTGGGTCATCCAAACAATCAGATCTGCAAATGGAGACTTAACAAAGAAAGGATTGCTGGAGTGGAACATTCTTAGCTAATTGCTTCATCCCTTTTGCTTAGAAATACGAATACAAATGGGATTTCATGCTACATGACGAGTAAACAATTTTTCCTTTCGTAATTTAAACGGCCTTGAAGTGAGTGAAAGTAGCAAAATTTTTTATCCCAACAGAAACTGTAGCAACCCTATTTATACCGCTCTGAAACCTTGACTCACCTTCATAAACCCAAGACCTCCGAAAAGACCGTTTTGCATAGACGAAGAGTAGATAAGCTTTGGGTTGATGGGAGAAGAAATTACTTGTTGGAACCAGCTCCTCACTGCCTAAGAATATGTTCTACATTAAAAACAAATCTTTGATTGATTTCAGGTACAAATGCCTAACGGCGAGCTCAGTCAGGAAAAGACGGAATCGAGAAGATGTTCTACACCTGCGCTCATGACGCTAGCAATTGTAGATGTCCATCATAACACGTACTCGAATAAAACTGTTGAAGGGTAGTAGACAGTAGGATGCCCGTATCACAAGGAGCCTATCCTGAGAGAGAATGCCCTCCGACCCGTCTATGTATTTCTAAAAATAGACTTTTTCATCAGCCCAACTAAAGCTTATGAATTCGGAAAACTATAGTAATAGCAAGAGCAAAGTTTATAAAAGCATATCTGCGTCAGTTAGTAAGCGCGTGTAGCGCAGTTGGCGGAGGCGCCGACTCTCGCATGCACCCCCAATTTTCATGAATCGATGTTGGCGGATTGGTACCAACTCTGGCTGGGAAGGGTAAAATACCGACACGCCCATCACCGGACCACCGCAATTCATTGTGTAGGCCAAAAACGCATTCGATTTGCTTCCACGACATCACGTAAAAGTAGAATACGTGGCGAATCGCAAACGGAGTTGAATAAAGCTACCCTTTGTCGTGTCGAGTCTTCTGTGCCGTGCAGGTTTGATATGATGGAACATGTTTACTTCAGCCTGACGTATCGATAACTTCGTCGTTTTCAAAGGCCTCAAAGGTCCTTCACACTTAACTATCTAATTAATTAATCAATTCCTGATTGCTGAGCTCAAAATGTAATAGTCATTATGCCATATTCCCCGCTAACATTTATATAGCTCGTGGCATCGGAATTGTAGAAAATGATCGGACTTCGTGAGGTTTAGCTTAGCACGCATACTTCGCTGAAACGTCAAGTCAGACTTGGGTCAATATAGACTTCAAAGTTGCTCAGATGTGGAAAACGTTTCCACAGATGGATTTCCCATTCAATTCTGAGTGGAACGTTGTTACAGTATCAGGTTCTCATCTATTTAATCCAGCCATTTTATGAGACCGGAGTCGACAGGCGGAGTGTGGAATTGGGATGAGTAGGTAACCGTATATGATTGCTTCGGCGACAACTCTGCTGTGGGTTGAGCCATGCGTTGCCACCGCAGGTCATTGTATGGCCAAATACGCATTTAAATCGCCTCCACGACATCCCATAGAAGTAGAATGCGTGGCGCATCCCAAAAGGGATTGAGTAACGCTGTCCTTTATCATTTATCCTTATTAATTAACTTCTGCTTTCTTTGTGGTTTAAAACTTAAGTGCGGCTTGCGAAAAATGCAGGGTATCTTAAAGTCTCGATTGATTGCGCATGGGTGAATACTCATTACAATAGAAAAATCAAAAGAAAAATTTCGTCGTACACCATGTGAAGCCATCGAATCGCCTTCACCGCAGTCATTTTTGTGAGAGCTGTGTTTCACAAAAGTGCTAAAATCCTTAACGAGGACGTTGCTAATTGAGGTGCACGATTTTGAAAGAGTGAGAAAACTTTAGGGACATATGTAGAGCACATTAGCACATTATTTTCCCAATTTTGTTTAAATCATATCATTTGACCAGTGTCGGGTAAATGGATGATTCAGGTCCGATATATTTGACCGGATGTCAGAAAATGGATTATTCGGATCCAGGATTCAAAAGCAGCATGGTCACGTAAAACTGGCTCACCGTCTGAGCAACCAGAAGTGGATCTGGCTCATTGTAACTAATGAAGAGGTTCTCGTAAATGAACAATTTGTCAACGGTGAGATTGCACCAACTTGCACGAATCGTAGAAGCGTCTTCCATATTTCGGTTGTACTCCTTAATTTATAATACAATTAGAATTTCACGTATTGTCCTGTCTTTCATGACTGGCAGGTCCATCTCCAGCACTCACCAATTTCCTCATATTTGCTGCTTTTGGTAACATCGCTCCGTCCGGTCCATTCGGCCATTGTCCAAACGCAACACTAGATCTGAAATATTTGCCTCATTATAAATTATCTTTCCGAAATAAGTCAATGAAAAGATCGACGTTTTTGAATGGCCGTACTCTGTTAATCGTAGAAGATGTAAAACAATACTGAACCCTCTGGCTGCAATTATGAAGGGTGAACCTAAGACTTGATTCATTCTCTTCTTCCATAATCATCATTGTATGAACAGCACATCGACATCGATTTTTGTGAACAGGTCTGTGATTCATTCACTATGTGCGGAGTACCCACCAATCTTTTTCTCATTATAATGCGTTTTGGGGAAGAAAGGGTGCTGCTGTTGCACCCGCTCGAGAATCGAATCGGGTTTGATTGCTTGTCTAGATCAACTGAGGCTCAAATCGCTTCCTGCTAAAGACCGCCAGACTAGCAGCAGGCTACTCAGTGTTTGGGTCTTTCACGCAAATCAGTTACGTGTTTTTTCGTTGATGCAGACTGAATAGGGGAGTCAGTTCCATCGCTCCATATCAAATAAACGGAAGCGAAGAGGCGAAGCGCGCTGTTAGCGAGCGCTCAAACGCCGACCACTGCCCTCAGGCAGTCTGCAGGAATACCTAGGAAAGTGACATCATGGAAAATGCGCCAGCATGAATCTAGCTCCTTGGTGTTTACTGCGACAGTAAAAAAACTGTGGAGATGAAGGAAGTTAGGACACCTAGAAGCCTGAAATGTTTGCAAAACATCTTTGCCCTGAGGTTGTACGGCGAAATTATTGCCCTAACGTTTCTGTCGTCTCGCCATCTTCAGAGGCCTGAAAATCATGAAGCCATTACATAATTCCATCAACACCTCGTGGCACCCAATTGTTATTTCTAGCCATTAAAGAATTTTTTCGCATTCAAATTTGGGTGGTCCGCATGAAGGAAACTCCGTGTCTCGAGTGCAATCCAAATCTATTCATGACACAGTTCCCACCTTTGCCACCAGGAATTCCTGGAGAGAATAGAACAACTACAACTGGATTTCTTTATTGGTTCGCTGCTAGTGATGCAGTTCTGAACGTATGAGGCACATACGCTCAGAACTGCATCACTTCTCGTAAAATTTGAATATGTCATGGGCAGTGATGTCGAATAATGAAGACATTTACCCACTACAAAAAATCAAGGAAGATTCCAAGCAGTTCGAAGTTTATAGTGTTCCTGTAAGAGTAGGTCATACATATGTCTCTACAATATTTTGTAATCCTTGCTTATGTAAGCACTGCTCAATTTGTTAGGGTCTTGAGGAGAAGTTTGAATCCTTTCCATCTGTGAGACAGACTGGTTTGTGCCACGATGCCACTTGATTAATAGTGTCACTCTTTTTCTTCGTTTACGACTGGAGGGATGTTTTTTCAGGGCAGGTGATGTTAAATTTATTTTGACATTAGAAATAACAAAACAGCTGCGCTGAATCTTCGAATAAAAGCTAGACGTTAACTTTAATGACGATGCATTACGACTACTATGTTACTTCGCATGGCAGTGCCATGGGTATTGAATCATCCTGGAAAGATTTGGCACTAATAATCTTACCCAAAACAGATAAAGTGCTTTGTCGGACACTTGGAATGGAAAGTCTACTTCACGACATTTACCAAAGCAGCATCTGTTCCCGAGTGCATCACATGGGAAGCATACTATTTCCTTATGGACCTTGATTTCCAGCCGCCTTTGCGGTTCACTGCTTACTACATACAGTACCGGACATGTCTTTTGGTCATTGGCCGAAAAAGCCGCGCCGGCCAACATAGGTCGCTTTGGAGCGTTCCAAAGCGGCCTTTTTGAATAACTTCTTTAGAAATCAAATATTTGTAAAAATAAACATATATTTGAACTCAGCTGCTTTAGCTCTATCTTTTGGTATATAAATCTCAGTAGAGTTAAACAATGCATATAGGCCCGACAGAATCAATCGAGTAGGCGCTGCGCGACAATCTGTAGAGCGAGCGTTTGGGGAGTTTTATCGGAAATTTCTAGCCGTCCTAATCAGAAATTGCTCTAAGACTGTCTAGCTTGCATGTGGAGTGCACCGTGAACAATGCATACAGAATCGGACCTATCAATCGAGTGGACGAGACAGCTCGCAAATTGCATGCGCGGGCGTGTTCGGAGCGCAATAACTTTGTGGAGATCGAATCGTTCCGGCTGCTGCTGGTGGATTTTGTAGGCAGTAGAATGGTTTTGTAGTTCCCAAAAGTACACCGTGGTAGCTTCTAAACGGGCGAAATTATTGCGGTGCGAAAATGCAGGTTAGCCTTGTGTGACACGATTTTTTCCAAATTAAGTCGACCACTGTGGGAAGACGTGACGAGCTAACGGTCTAGGAATGCGTAAGCGAGCAAATCAGTTAAGGTACTTTGCGAAGAAGTGCCCAGAGCTCCCCAGCTTCCTAACCCGCCTCGCTCCTGGCAGCCATTTTAGAGCGGCGGAGGACCGCGGTGAAGTTTCTTCCGCCCTTACTCGCCCTCATTTGCGTTTTCGACAGTTCTAATGGAACTGTTCTGTTCAGCTCGGAAAGCTCTATCGAACGGTGTCACTCTCAATCCATACCGAAAAAATCGATTTTTTGACAATATCAAGGACGTGGGCGTTCTAGGCCGAGCTGCCCGGACGATGACGTCATCGAAAACCGGTATTTTCGAAATTGGCCAAATTTCCTCGTGCAAACTTCGTCCAAAATCATCTAGGGGTTAATTGGAGCGCTGATTTCGAATCCGACGTTCGTTTTTGAAAATTCCGCCGACTTCAGCAGGTTGCTTCCCATTTGAGGGTGGTCGGGACAGGATCACCGATCACCCTCAATTATCGGTATGAGCGCTCTCCTGCCCTAATCGTACAAATGTACCTCGGCTCGTGTTCGGCACCCCGAATAAGTCCCCGACCCTACACGAATTTTGAGCAAAATTGATGATCCTGACCCGATCACCCTCAATTAGCCAGAAGAAAATCCAAAACCTACCGAAATCGGCGGAATTTTCAAAAACGGACGTCGGATTCGTAATCACCGCCCAAATAACCCCTAGACGATTTTGGACGAAGTTTGCACAAGGAAATTTGGCCAGTTTTGAAAATACCGGTTTTCGATGACGTCATCGTCCGCGCAGCTCGGCCTAAAGCACCCACGTCCTCGATATTGTCAAGAAAACCGATTTTTTTTAATTGGTCGAGAGTGACACCATTCGATAGAGCTTTTCGTTATGAATAAAACGGTGCTACCGAGAGTGTCGGAAACCCAAACGTGGGCAAGTAAGAGGGCAGGAAACTTCAACCGCTAAGTCCGCCGCCCTAAAACGGCAGATGGGGCTAAGGCAGTTCAGGCAGCTGAGAAGTTCTGAGCACGTCATCGTAAACTACCTTAAGCGCTCTGTTCGCATATGGATTTTGAGGCTGTTAGCTCGCGGCGTCTTCTCGCAGTGGTCCACCGAAATCGGAGAAAGATGCGTCACGCAAGCCTCACCTGCATATTCGCGCCACTGTTACTTCGTCCATTCACAAGCTGTATCACAGTTTTTTACCAAACTACTAGAACGTTTTACTGGCTACAAAATCGACAAGTTGCAGCCAGATCGATTCGATCCCGACAGAGTTACTGCTCTCCGAACACGCCCTTGCGTCCTATTTGGCACAACAACGGTCGATGTTCTCCGCGCTCTTATTCGCCCAGATCACAGTTCTCGATACTCCTAGTAACATTAATGAAATCAGCAGGAAAAGTTCTATCGAATCGTATCAAGCATGGCCACTTCCGAAAACATCGATTTTCCATGACGTCATCGTCCGTCTGCCATGGCCTGGAGCGGTCTCGTCCACGATGCGAAATTGTCAAAGAAGCGATGTTTCCAAAATCGGCCGAAATCGCCACCATTCGATAGCGCTTTTTACGTTGAACAGAGCGGTACCATTGCGAGTGTCGAAAACTGAAATCTGGGCGTGCAAGAACTCAAGAAACTCTAGCCGCTATCTTCCGGCACTCTAAATTGGCAGATGGGGCTAAGACACTTCACGAAGCTATGGAGTTGTTAGCATGTCATCGTAAAGTACATTATTTGTTCTGCTCACCTACGCGTTTTTAGTTCGTTAGGTCTCCGCGTCTTCCTGCAGAGGTCGACTGAAATCCGAAAAAATAGTGTGACACAAGGCTGACCTGCATATTCGCGCCCCTGTAACTTTACCCAATCATAAGTTACACCGTTCCACTTTAGTGCAATACTACATCGTTTCACTGTCTATAAGACCTACGAGCTGTAGCCGAAACGATTCGGAATTGACAGAGTTATTGCGCTTAGAACCCGGCCGCGCGTGCAATTTGAAGCGGTGGCTCCCACTCGATTGATAGGTTCGATCCTATATGCATTGTGCACGGCGCACAACAAAGGGTCGCTGGACAGTCTTAGAGCAATTCCTGAGCAGGGCGGCTGCAAATTTGCGATAAAACTCCTCAGACGCTCACTCTACAAGCTGTCGCTCGATCGCTCTACAGGTTGTCGCGACCACTCGATTGATTCTGTCGGGCCTATATACATTGTCAACTCTACTGAGATTTATATAACAGAAGATAGAGCTCGAGCTGGTGAGTTCAAATATATGTTTATTTTCGAAAGTACTCGATTTCTAAAGAAGTTATTCAAAAAGGCCGCTTTGGAACGCTCCAAAGCGGCCTATGTTGGCCGGCGCGGCTTTTTCGGCCAATGACCAAAAGACATGTCCGGTACTGTATTTGTGACTTACGACAGTTTGGTCGTACATAATCACGATTTACGAAAATACGCGATTTCACCCACACGAATAGTGCAGAAATAACGCCAAAAAAGAGATTGGGGTGTAATAGAAAACATCGGCACCTGTACGAGTTGTGCGTATCCACAAGCTTCCACCTCACCTCTTCCTTCATTAAATTCGTGGAACCGTTAATGATAGATGGGTCTGAAATAATTAGCCTTTCAATCTGAGCCTAGTTCCCATTGAACTATTAGTGAGAAGGCTCTTCAATTCTTCATGAAATGCTGTTCAAACCGCCAACGAAAACTACCAGCTGCCTGCGAAACGGCAAGAATTATCTAAATACATGCATAAGAAAAGTGCTTATCAAAAAACGCAGTTGGATGTTAATTTGCCTCGCTCAACTCCGAATTTTCATTGAATGCTTCATTGATTTGAACGATATCTGTGCACTTATTACGCCTTAAAAATAGTCAATGTTTTTTGGACAGCAAAACTCCGGTTTTTAAATCGAACTAAAGTTTTCGGACAGATCCTAAAAGTCGGTGAATCTGTTTCCTTGTTCGGAAAATAATGAACAGGATAGCACGTTTTCGGTTAGCATTCGTCATCTATATTTTCTAAGAATCGGTGAGTATGATGATCCCCAAAGAAAACGTTACTGAAATACTTGATATGGTGCAAGCATACGGACATTTCAACGATAAAAAGAATGGTTATGGAAGGCATGTCTAATTTATGGGGGTCGAGCATTCTACCCCCTCGTCTCCCTGGCCCGCCCACTCCCAACCCCCTAGGCTTGCTCGAGAGTCTAATGGCTGCCATACGAGATAGTGGAGACACAGACATTTGCCATGCCTCTGTTTAAAGGGCGGGGGTAGAACACCACTCCGCCTAATTTATTGCTAACTATGACAAACTGATGTTATGGGTTTTCATCTTTGCTTAAGTCTAAAGCGGTTGTCATATAAAATAGAAGCTGTTAAAAGGATGTTTAATTAGTTTGAAGGGATATGTGCAGGCATCTTTACCTACGACAGAATAGATTAATAACGGCTATTCAAGCAAAGATGTCCGCATATTACAACTAAGAGCTGCTCTACAGCTTTTGGCCATTTTTTACGTCGACAAAGCAACATAGACTGTTCTTGCATGACTCTAGTCAGGTCACGAGTTCTTCGTATTCGATCAGTACGCAAACAATTCGGAAAAAAATTGTTGCAGTTATAACAAGACCAGCGTCAGTCGACGGCTTCGCCGGCGCCGCACGCTGGACGTGCGGGCCACGCCAGGCTTGCCGGCTTCGGGTATGGCGGGCCACGCTAGGAACGTAGCCCAGACCTAGCTAGGGATGCTTACTCAGCCAGCGTCCGTTGCCGGCTTCGCCGGCGCCGTACGCTGGATGTACGGGCCACGAAAGGCTTGCCGGCTTCGGTATGGCGGGCCACGCTAGGAACGTGGCCCAAATCTAGCTAGGGATGCTTCCTCAGCCGGCGTCCTTGGCCGAAAAATTGTTGCAGTTACAACACGAAGGTTCGTTAGATCTTTTGCACGACCTTGAGAGGAGCGCATCGTTATTCGTTTTCAGTGAGCCTCGGCAAACAACAACTCCTTCTAAAAAGGTCATGTTTAGCGTTTAGCAAATCGCAAGGTCTGCCTCCACTTTCCCTCTTTTCATCTCGTCCTTTCCACGTGATATGCCGGACTTGGAAGAGCAGCTTCTATATTAGCTGCTACCCACAAATGCCGATTACACCCCTTCTACAACTAGAACTATCGTCTAACAAACGTTCTCACATGGCTTGCGCTGAAAATTCCTTTTTACCTAGTAGGTTTGGTAGGTTCGATCCATTCCATAGGACGTGTGCAGTCACCTGCTGCGTGTTGTTGACAAAATGTCAAGGAAATGGAGTTTCGAGTTACAGCTTAAGCATATTCAAGGTTGGAGAGGCGGTCGCATACAGATCTTTTCCACAGCTGCAGACGTTCAAATGCTCTGCTTGAAAAAGAAGCAAAAAAGGGCCCAAATCATCTAAGAAATACGAAATTTCCCTTCATCTTTCGTTACGATTTTGTGGGGTGGATAACTGCAGACGCCTTCCAATGTTTTCGCAGATGCTCCTATAACAATGCGCTATCAACGATGGTTTCAGCCAGTTAATAAAGTTGTCGCTCTGAGTTATCCATCGCTCGTAATTCGGTCACAAACTCAAAATTGTCTGCACAACGGTCGACGAGTGCTACATTGTTCAGTTTTGTAAAAATATGTCGGCAAATAATATGTGTTTTGAGCCTTACTCGGAAATGCTTTAGGCTGTACACTAAAATAAAATAAAACAAAATGAATACGGAATTTTTATTTTTTTTTATAAACCATTGCTCTACTAGAGCCTGAAAATAGCCCTGATGTTTAACATTGAAGATACCGAATGTATAGCTTATTGCGTGAGAAGGAAAATGGTCAAGAACCTCTTCGGCGGTTGTAAATATTGCATCTATGTATGAAGTAGGTCGCAGGGTTAAGCTTGCTTTATAGCGCTTTTAGCTAACCCTAATATTTTTAGGTTTTCCTTTTTATGGGCAAAACGGGGAGTAGATAAAAGCAAAAACAAAATTAAAAGGTGTATCAATATATTCCATACATAGATATCAAGAGCTGAAAAATTAGAAGACGCCTAACTATAAATTAGTTTTAGCATAAAAAAGATATTGGGATCGTAAATTAGAAGAGGTCTAACTACAAATTAGTATTAGCACAAAATAGGATCTAGGCATCATAAAATAAAGACGGGTATAGATTCCGAACCCATAATTGACATACGATATTTTTCTTAAGGTAGACTTCTCTGCTGTTCGACAACATTCAATAAGGAATTTATGTAAGACTTACTTTCTGATGGGCCTGCTGCCGCCGTCGTAGTACTAATTTGATCCGCCTTTATGCAGACGTTTTTTACGCATCTCGTGCTGGGATAGTATGGGCAGCTTTCATCGTTGCTGCACGGAAGATCCATTCTGATACAATTTGAGTTGACACAGAAGCGGTTGGATTGGCAGTCCGAGTCCTTCTTGCATTGTCCCGAAGAATAGACGCATTGCGATCCCAGGCATTGATTGTCCGGGAAGAAAGGGCATTCCGTAGACGTTGTGCAATTTCTGCGTTTAATGCATAAGGACTTGATGCATTCATAAGGGGGATATAGAGGGCAGTCGCCGTCAGAACTGCACGACGACGCCTTTTGACAGCGAGAATTCGTGCATTCCAGGTAGGGAAAAGACGGGCAGTTTTCATCTCTGGTGCAAGAATCTCCCACTCGCACACACTTCGATTGAATACAGCGCGTAGCGGGAAAGTTGGGGCAGTCCCGGTCTCGCGTGCAGCTTCCTCCGGGTTTTGCGCAAAATCCGTTGAAACAAAGCACGCTTGGGTAGAAGCGGCAGTCGTTGTCTTGTGTGCAGGGATCACGAACTTTTTCACAAAGTGACTGAATACAGGCTGTGAGGGGCGGTTTGGACAGTCCTCATCTACAGTGCAGTTTTGGTGTACTTTGACACAGGTTGACCTAATGCAAGCGAAATGAGGGTAGAACGGGCACTGGTTATCTGTAAAACACGTCTGTCCAGGACTTGCACATTTGTTGTTCGTACATTGAGTTCCCGAAGGGCAGTCACTGTCGCTTTGACAGCTTATGTCGTCTGGTTTCTTGCACGTCAAGCCAATGCAGTAGGTGCCGGGATATTGAGCACAGTCAAGGTCGCTGCTGCACTGACGGTTAGAAGCTTGCTCCCATACGCATCTGTTGTTCACACAAGTGGTAAGCGGAGGACAATTCCATTTCTGCTGACAGTGTATTGTCTCAGGACTGACGCACTTGTTGTTCGCGCACAGTGTGCCAGGATACTGACTGCAATCCGAATTACTGGTGCACCGTTGATTTGCTGAAGGCGGCGTTTCATAGCATCTGTTGTTGACGCATATGACCCCTTGTGCGCAATCCTGGTTGCTCTGGCAGCTCAATCCGGTTGGTTTTAAACAGTGCTTGTTCACACATACTGCACCGGGGAACCATCTGCAGTCAAAATTGTTGCTGCACTGGCTACTCTCTGAAAAGTTCTTCTTCATGCATCTGTCTCCTGAACACACAGTTCCTACCGGGCAATCCTGATCGACCAGACAGCTTACCCTCAAGCACTGATTGCTCACACATAGTGCTGCAGGGTATCGACGACAGTCATCACTGTTCCTGCATTGGTACGTCTGACCGCCCTGTTGATGCGCTTTCACGCACCGGCCACGGTCACAAGTCGTTAGGGGATAGAAAGGGCAATCATAGTCGCGGTAGCAATTTTGGTGTAATCTCGTGCATTTCCCGTAAATGCAATAAGTGCCGGTATAAGGACAGTCTCCGTCGACAGTGAAACTGCTTCCGCTAGTTACACAGCACTGCGTTCCTGGAAATTTGTTGCAGACGTTGTGAGATGCGCAGTGTCTGTTGGACGGTAAAACGTTAACTCTGAAAAACGAAACGTTACTTTATGGCAATCAGTAAAAGGTAAAAGGTATGACATTTAGTGTTTTCAATAAGCGTGGTTGCGTTATCTACCGTGCACGCTTTTTATTTTTCAATCTGACCTCGCATGATATGAGGGTAGGTTCGAAATGTTTTTTTTTTGAAGAAGGTTAAATCGCTCATGAAAAGAACGGCTCAATCCGATAAAAGTTTTCACCTGGAAATAACTGTCCCTCTAGGTGTGCGAAAGAAAATTGATATACTTCTCCAGGAACTATGTACATATATGTAGGATCGTAGAAACTGAGTCCAAGAAAGATCCATTTTCGTGGTTTTATTTGCATTTAGGTCAGCTGTGTTGCTCTATGCTGTCCCAAATGGCAGGTGGACAAAGAGTTTGACGGGCCATTAATTTCGCCCATTGCTTCGTGATGTTTGCCTGATTGGCTATGAAAATGTTAATTTCAGGAACTATGGCAATTGAAGGATTTACTATTTGTTCCAAACCCTCTTTTTTACAAGTAATCTTAGGTAATCAAAGTCGTTAGTTGAGGTAAAGAGACTTCTCTATCATCATGCAAGCAACAGCATCGATTACCTAAAATTACCTGTAAAATTTTGGCTTTGACCGTGATCCAATCTAAAAAAATGGATAGATAAGTAAGTTTCTGCCCCAAGTTTTAGATTAAGTTCTATGTGAACAAGTCTGTTGCTTGAGGCAGAAGCTAGAAGCTTGCCTTTAAATTCTATTTTGTCACTGACAAAGGTCATGAGAATCGCGTTGCCTATTAAATAAACATTATGACCTTTAAATCAAGCGAGATTAGGACACAGGGAGCATTGGTATCAGAAAGTATAAAATTTTCGCTTTTTTATCTTTCAAAGCGAGCTGTTAGAATAGCGAAATTGTTTAAAATCGTTTTAGAGTATTCAAACAGTAGCCGCTTGTTGAGTCATGATATGAGTTGAAAATGTTCCCGATTACGAATAGCTCTCCAAATACAAAAAACTGCATTTTTTGCACCAATCACAAACCCTTTCCTGGCGCATACGCTATTTGGAAGTTGTCACATCTCACTTTAAAAACTTTACATGGCCTCATTAAAAACTTCAACCCACATGGCAACGTTAACGTCGACAACGTTAACATTTTGATTTATCACGGTTGGAGCTCCACTGCCGTTTACTCCAAGCTAAAAACGCATACTAAAACATTGATGCGAAAAAAAGGAACAAGGCCCTGAAAACCGTGTAATTTCTAATCATATTCAGCCATAACGCATACACCAGAAAGGAAAATTTTATGCGAAGTAGCGTACCTGAGACAGAATTTGGGACAGATTATCGCTTTCCGGTGTTTGACCTGGAAATAAAGGCCTCTGTTATCTCTACACTACCTTTCATATGCCAATGATAGTGGATTAAGAGCTAATAAGTGTTAGATTGTAGGTGAACTCCTTGCAGTTTTAATGTCACCATTATTCCTACCGTTGTTTCTACTTTTATTCCATAACTCGATGGGAGATTTTGATACCTTACATATAGAACTCGAAAGAGCATTGCATTTCTGTTTTCATCATGATTTTTGCCAATTTTTAGGTCGTTAAAGTGAAAAGTGAAAAAGCGAAAAAGTGGCCATTTCGCACCTATTCTCTTCGCTTAGGTTTGAATTTTTTGCGCAGTTTTTCTAGCATTTGGAAGACAATGTTCTGTACTACAAGAATATGTGTTGGTCTTATTTTCTCACTTGTCCTTTATTTATTTTTAGGCCATGAAATTGGGACGTCCGAAGGAGGAGGGTTATTTTTGCCGACAGCTCCTGCTCTGTGTTTGGACATTTCGGGTTGGTGCTATATGTCATTCGAAAGAGAATGTCTTGCTCTATAAGAATTTGTGTCGCGTTTATTGATTTCTATTGAATATCAACAAAATGCCAAAAAGAGAAAAATCGTCTTCACCAACAACTCCTTCTCCTTCTTCAGGTGTTGATATTCGGCAGAAATCAGCGTGAGTCAATGAACGCGACAAAAATTCTTACTGAGCAAACATACTCTTCCAAACGACATATAACACCAAGCAAACAAGTACAACCACAGAACCGGAGTTTTGGTAAAAATTCGGACGGAAAGTCGGAATTCCCGATTTGATGGACTAAAAATCAATAAAGGGCAAGTGAGAAAATAGGATGAACACATATTCTTGTAGTACAGAACATTGTCTTCCAAGTGCAATAAAAAACTGCGCAAAAATTACAAACCTAAGCGGAGAGAACAAGTGCGCAAATGGCTACTTTTTCACTTTTTCACTTTTCACTTCAACGAACTAAAAATTGACAAAATTCATGATGGAAAAAAATGCAATATATGTTCTGATAGAGCAATCATTCTCTTTTTTTTCGAAAGTTATGCAGCTCTATGCAAGAGACTGCCGGCGAAATCTGCAATGAATCGTTGAAAAAAAAAACTGCAAGGACTTGTGGGACAACCTAATAGAACCACAACGGAAAAAGAAGCCTTGCTCAGAACTGACTACCATAAAGGAATGGTGGAGGAAAAGCATAGAGGAATGGTGGAGGAAAAGCCCAAGCGGTGTTACCTTAATTTGACTTAAGGTTTGGGGCAAAAAAAAAGAAACCTGCAGAGCCGCTTCCTTGCATAGGAAAAGAAAAGAAGTTCACTTAGTTGGAACGCTACAGTCGAGACAAGCAGGGATGCTAAAGGCAACCTCTGACTCCTCTTCTAGTGGAGAAAGAACGAACATTTTTCAAAATATGTAGATGAGGGCTCTGATTACAGTTGGCGGATGGGACGACTTATGCAGCATCCGATTCGAGCGCCTGTGCGAACTGCAACCGATTTCGGGCCAGACTATGCTTCCAACCTGGCTGCCGTCAACCTTACCCACTATCTGAATCTGTCTTCTGTCTGACTGTAGACGACTCTACGTGCCAGACTGCTGCTATTTTTAGGCAACCAGAAGCCCTTTTGTTGTTTTTCTTGAATCCAACGCATTACGTACACAACTCCATTTTTCCAATTTTTAGAATCCATAAATGAATCCACGAAGATTTCTAGTTAGAGAGCCCTCGGACTCTTTTGTTAAGAGGGGGCTCGGGCAATTTGTCGCCGGGCCACGTGACGCATCCCCGTGAGGTGGAAAGAGGAGTGAATCCGACCGTGTACTGCCAAGAGAACCAGGTGGAATGCAGGCGATGGACTCTGCTCCTACTATGTCGGGTAACTCGTTCCTTGTGTGGGGGAGCGGCATATTCATGCGTAAACGGCATGGATTGTATCTGAGTCGGCCTGGCCCATAACTCGCACTCGGTAGAACGGGAATACACTGTTAGACCATTCAAGGCCGCCTTAAAAGTCTCGCCCTGTCATTTCGGACACTCGGCTGGCCACCCTAAGTTCCTCACCCACACAAGGGAGCCTGACCTGTGATACTTGTGTGTATTCCAGTCAACCACAGCAGCACTAAGGGGCCTTATTCCCCTGATTAAGGAAGGGCCCCATTTCTGCAGCAATGAGAAGAACGAGTACGTAGAGGATGCTAAAATCTTAGGGTCTAACCATTCTGCGCAAATTGAGGACTAGGATGGTGATCTGCACGTACAACGTCTGCACGCTCGCTTAGGAAGCATCCGTAGAGGACCTGATGACGCAAGCCAGGAACATCAAGTACGACGTCATCGGACTGACCGAGACGGGAGATACCACCCTCTACACGCCGACTACGACTCTGGTGAGGAGGACGAGTACGTAGAGACTGTTTCAGGACCTCGAAACATATGACATCAGCAGAGTAGGCGGCGTTGGTGTCGTCAATACGCACTTGAGCATCGATTCGTACGAGCCTTTGAGAAGACGAATCAAATGTCTGCGACTGAAGCGATGTACCAGCTTTGACTGTACTCGTCGCGTATGCCTCAATATCCGACTACGACGTCAAAGAAGTCGAAGCCATTTACGTGGGCAGGAGAAGTTCCATAAGGAGGTTCACACCTTCTACAAGATACCATTTGCGACTTCAACGCCAAGTAGGTCGCCAGAAAATCTTCACGCCGGAACCCATGGTCTGGAGTTGAACAAGCAGGGTGAAGGACTGTCTGAGTTCATTATGGCCATCCGTGGGAACTTACAGTTCTAGAAGCCTCCTGCCCCACGATGGACCTGGGAATCCTCCGTTGGCCAGGTCCGACCGAATCATATTCAATCGCAAGTATTGCCTGACCGACGTCTTCGTTGTCCCTAAGTTCTACATTGGATCGACCGCCTCGTTCGCGCGAATTTCCGCTTTTCGCGTCGAAGTCAGAAGGCCACAAAATTCAAGATGAGGAATCCCAGAACAACCATCGACTGGGACATGTACACCTCTCTTGCCGGCCTTTGGGAGGATACCGCCATGGACAACATCGACGAGGAAACAACCGCTTCGTGCACCATCTCCACGTTAGTGCTAAGGGAGCCGAGAGCTTAAAGGCCACCAAGAGAAGTCTGTCTCCAGAAACTCTCGAGCTGATGCGCCAGCGTGGAGCAGTACGGGTGTCAGGCAACTGCCAACTGACGCCCGTTCTTGCGAAGCTATGCAGAGTGGCGATAAAAGAGGATCTTAAGGAGAGAATGGTGGATGTATTGACTAAAGCTGCAGAGGAAGGGCTGAGCAATGTTCGCCGGAACTTCGCCTTTTTGGAGCTTTTTTGGAATGGTCTTCTCTGGTCGAAAAAAGGCGTGTGAGAACGTGAGCGCGGAGTTCATCACGCCTTGCTACCACCTTCTAAATGTGGCTCGTTGGCACAGTGGGTAGCGATGTCGCCTCTAGGGCTAACCGAATGGGTTTTATGGTTCGGTCTCCGGGGTCGCCAGAGTTTTTGCACACATCGGATTGTTATTACGTTGCGTGATTACGGCTGCCAATTTCTACACGAATGGTTTTTAAAATGCTTTTTATAAGCAAATATAGCCTTTTTCTGCCGTTTATGTGGATTTTGCGACACACAGCCGAGGCGGCATCTTGGAAGCAATGAATTGCATCGAATATCACAGAAACTGGGTTCCATTCGTACCCGTTTGTTCGATTTAAGGTTATAAGACGGACCTACTGACAGTTCTGTGCTCCAGCATTCCGCCCATGTCTGGCATACGCTTTGGCCTTTGTCATACCATCGCTCACCCGGAGCGACGCCTAATGATATGCTCCCATATCGATATCGATTAGGCGTCGGCTGGATGGGTTGATGATCCGTCGGGACCCTTCTCTACGCCAGCCGATTTGTCGTCAACGAAGAAGTGGTGATATCTTGTCAGGGAGAGAAAGGTTGTTCGTCTCTAGCGTTGGCAAGATGCTACTGGCTTGTCAAGCGCTTATGCCTTGAATGTTTCGTAGTTCTGTATCATAATTATCATAATTGTAATTCCACTGAGTGATCCGAAAATGGCAAAGAATGCTATCACTTCAGAGCGGGCTGACAACGCATAAGTGACACCTGGAATGGCCCTGTCGTGCGTAGAACTTAACCTGCAAAAGGTTTAAAGCTCAAATTAAAGTTTGATTATATTAAGACGATAGTTTACGGCGTTTCCTAGACGAAGCTGCAGGGTACGTCCAAGTGATTCATTCGCATCTATGGTGGAAGCGACTGGATGACCAAGTGGATAGCGAAGCGAACTTTAGTTTGATCTCCAAACCTTTTGTAGTTTTTGAGCACTACAGGGTCATTCCAGGTGTCACTTGTGCCTTATCGAGCTCTGATGTGATACTATTTTTGATATTGTCGCACCATCCCGTAGCAAAAACGAAACACAGTTCTGTTGTCCTCGTCCGATGCACTACAAGACGATATAGGTCCCTTTAGTCTTTGAGGAAGTTCATGAGCTTCCCTTGTTATCTATGCCGGCGACGTAATGTGTTTCGCAGACATCAGCTGGCCGAGATCCGTCACCGACTATGTACATATGTAGATTCCGCGGTATGTCAGGGAACATCAGGACGGTCATCAACGCGCTTGCCGGGCTTCTTCGTGAAAGCGCTGAAGGAACGATATGATGCTCTTGGTGCCTCTAGAACGAAGAACATCTATTGGAGCACTCGTACACGCAACAGGGATGAAGTCGCTGCCGGCGTCTGCTCGAGCACCTCGATGATCAGCGGAACAACAGGTGATGCGTAAAGGTATTGTAGGGTAACGTTATGCCTGACAAAAACAGAACGTGAAAAGTGATTTCTGACACTCCATTTACTCAAACTGTATTCAACAATTTTTAGACCTACACTAAGGCAAATGAACTGAACAAACGTCGAGCACTGAAACGGGGCTCCACGAGTAAGCCGGGTTTTGCCCTCCTCCATTCTGGATCGAAAGGAGCGGAGGTGGGCTTGATCATTAAAGGGCCATCATAGACAACTAAAGCTGAAACTTTGGTTACCGGTCACTCGCTTATTTAGTCCTTATTGTGCATTTAATATTTATATGGAGTGCTTGACAAGGCGCGCGATAGCGCTGTCTGAGAAGGGACGGGTCGATGGGCAGATGGTGTACCACCAAGGCCAAACTAGCCTTCCGTCAGCACTGGCTTGGCGAAGCCGTTTCTAAATAGGAATTGTTGCAGGAATATCTAATGTAAGTTGTAAATGTTGCATAGCCTGCATCTTGTCTCTATGACATTGTGGTCAACAAAGATTGTGTGATTTGTGCTCAGAATTCTAAAAATAGCAGCGAGCCAAGAAACTACCCCAAAACGGGTATTCAGGAAACCGTAATGTGAGCGCTGGCAGATTCTTTCTAAATATTGAAAAAACTGTCGGAAATCTCCTAAGAACAATAAACTAAATAAACTCGCCAAAAAATGTGGAACAAATCCAGACAACTCACCGTTGCCTGCACCGCATATTTCAGTTGGAAACAGCAATAAAGCCTGCAACGAAGAACTACTTTACTGAAGCATTACTGGTCCTACATGACTTCAGTTCTAGCGTTAAAAACTACGCCGTCTAGAAAGCTATGTCTTGCACTATAATCACTTCTATTACCTGTATCGCCTGTCGTCCGTCGATCATAGACTTGCTGGAGCAGGAGTAAGCAGCGTCTCCATTCGGCCCTGTAGCGTGCCAGAGTGTTCCAATGGATGCTCCTCGCTCGAGGGACACGAAGAGCGTCATATCGATCGTTCAAGGCTTTCGAGAAGAAGTCCCACCAACGCGCTGGTGGGCATCCTGAGGCCGGATTCATCAAAGTTACTGCAGTAACTTTAACGGAGAATTGTAAGCGAAAGCTCAGATAACGTAGCTTATCGCTCACCATATCGCTTGATAGGCCGCGTTATCTGTGCTTTCGTTTACAATTCTCCGTTGAAGTTACTGCAGTAACTTTGATGAATCCGGCCCCTGGTGTTCTCTTGACATCCCGCGGAATCCAGTCGGTGACGGCTCTCGTCCAACGGGTGTCTGCGAAGCGCACTACGTGGCCGGCCCACCTAATTTTCTACAACTTGGCCCATGCGACAGCGTCTTTGATCTTCGAGCGTCGGCGAAGCTCGAAACTCCGGAGGCCTTCTCTCACTTGCGTGAGTCGTGTCACTCCGAGCATCGTCCTCTCGATTCCACGCTGCGCGACGCTGATCATCCTGCTTTCGTATGGCCCAGGTCTCTGAGGCGTATGTTAAGGTAGGAAGAACGGTGGAGTCGACTAGATAGGCACGGAGCCGGAAGTTCTTTATCTTCTTCACGACTTACTCTGAAGATTCCTTTCTTCATCATTTTGTAATCGCGTTCTTGAAAAGGTCTAGACTTCGATGCTCAAGCCTGGCTCTACAGTTCAGCCAACACTTCACCCTTCCTTCCTTAATATTCTCCTTATCGCCGCTTTGCATAGCTTCGCAAACTCGGACGTAAACTATTAGGTTGTAACGAATTAAATGGCACTGGCTCGCGCCATTTTTTAGCGCGTCTTTACGCGTTTGATCAAGAACAAACCGTAACATGTGGCATATCATTTAGAAGCGCAAACTTTGCTTGCTCTACCGGTGAGTACCAAATTTTCTATGTGAAAGTGGGAAAACTTTAGAGTTTTATTGACTTTTTTGCAGATGGACAAAAGGGTAATCCGAGGCATTTACTTGTATGAATTCAAGCTGGGCACTACAGCTAAGGAGGCGGACGAGAAGATCAAAGCCGCATTCGGTCAAGTATGCTCCACAATTCGGACGGCGTATCGTTGGTATCAGAAGTTCCGGAATGGAGATGAGAGCTTGGAAGAACATGAAGGTCGTGGGAGGCATAGTGATGTTGATGAGGACAAGCTGAGAGATGTGGTAGAGGAGGATCCACACAAAGGTACCAGGGAGATAGCGAAGGTTCTTGGCGTCAGTCACAACGCAGCTGCCCGGCATCTGAAGGAAATTGGAAAGACCAAAAAGCTGGAAAGATGGGTGCCTCACGAGCTGTCTGAGGAGCAAAGAAACCGACGATATGAGATCTCGTCCGCACTGCTTCTACGGAACGAAACGGACCCATTCCTTGATCGCATCGTAACCTGTGACGAGAAGTGGATAATGTACGACAACAGGCGACGATCGGCACAGTGGGTGGACAGCGATGAGAGCCCCAAGGTTTTTGCGAAGCCGGAATTGCACCAAAAGAAAGTAATGGTGACAGTATGGTGGTGTTCGCTGGGAATTATTCACCACAGCTTCCTCCCTCCCGGTGAATCCATCACGGCAGAGAAGTACTGCATTGAAATTGAAGAAATGATGAAAAAGTTGGAGGATATCCTGCCTGCCTTGGTAAACCGAAGGCGAGTTCTCCTTCTGCACGACAATGCTCGCCCCCATGTAGCACGAATGACGTTGCAGAAATTGAATGAGCTGAGCATTGAAACTCTACCACATCCTCCGTTTTCTCCCGACCTCTCCCCAACAGGCTACCATTTCTTCAAGCATCTTGGCGACTTCTTGGTGGGGAAAATATTCAAATACCAACAGGATGCCGAAAGTGCCTTCGAAGATTCAATTCCAGAACTTCTGATTTTTATGCTACTGGGATAAAAAAGCTTGTGTCACGTTGGCAAAGATGTGTAGAATCAGAAGGTTTTTATTTCGATTAATAAACTTGCCTACAAGCCGAGATATTAACTGTTTAAATTTACAGTGGTTCAGTGCCATTTATTTAGTTACAACCTAATAGTAGTTGCCTTGCTTGCAGTTGTGCAGTTGTTGCAGTTCTGCTGCTCCGCGCTGGTGTATCAGCTCAAGAGTTTCTGGGAACAAACTTCTCTCGGTAGTATTCTTCGTCGATGTTGTCCATGATGGTATCTTTCCAAAGGCCGACAAGAGAGGAGTAAAGGCCTCAGCTGATGTCGCTCTAGGACTGCTTTCTTGAACTTCGCGGCCTTCTCCCTTTGACGCGAAAAGCGATACCTCGCACGAAGGAGTCTGTGCTCCGATCCCGGGTAAAACTTGCGGAGAACGAAGACGTTGGTCAGGCAATACTTGCGGTTGAAGATGATGTGGCCACCGGGGATTCCCAGGTTCATCGTAGGGAGGGAGGCTTCTGGAACTGTGAGTTTCCATGGATGGTTTTGGTCGACATGATAAACTCAGACAGCCTTTCACCCTGCTCGTTCCACTCCAAACCGTGGGTTCCGAGTGAAGTTCTTCCGGCGTCCTTCGTGGCCCGATCTCGCCAACGACCACCTCGTAGAAGTTGCGATATTATTTGTAGAATTCCTGCTCGACGTTCTCAATTTGCGCACTCCGCTTAGGCCGTGAGATTTTAGCAGCCTCTCCGTACCCGGCCTTCACATCGCTGCAGAAGTGAGGGCTCTTTCGGGAAAATGAGGTCCTTTATTGCTTCTGTGATTGACTGGATTAACACGGTTGGCTAATCAGGTTGTGTCCTGCGGGCGAAGAACCCCTAGCAGCCAGCCAGACTGCCCGAAGGGACAGGCGGGACTTCTAAAGCGGTCTCGAATCGCCTTACAATGTGTTTAATGAGTGCAAGCTTTTCCGGGCCAATACAGATACGATCCGCGCAGGCTCGAACACATCCACGCACACAGTGCATGAACATGCCGCTCCACGCACAAGGAACGCGTCGACCCGACACAGCAGGAGCAGGGAGTCCATCCCATGCATCCAACCTGCGTCTCTGGGCAGTACAAGGTCGCATTTGGTTGCGATTCGTTCCCCGTCCGCCAACTGGGGACGCGCCATGTGGCCCTGCAACAAGCGGACCGAGATCCCTCTTCACAGAGGGCCCGAACGCTCTCTATCGAGGGGATTCGATGAAGTATAAGTTATGAAAGTATACGTCCTGCATTACGGAAGGAATCGATTAACATAGAGCATTCTGCTGCTTGCTGTTTCCTCAGCGCTTACTACCCCTTTAGGCCTATGGTATACTCCCGCGTCGCTCCAGCGACGGGCGCGGGGCAACTGTCAACGGCGCGTCCTCGCTGCAGTGGCGGACGGCGCAGTGGGGCGCGGTTGCCGGTTGACGCGCCATCGCTCCCGCGATGCATCGCAGAGGGGTGCTATACCTCCGAGTCGCGGGAGTGAAACATACTCCCGTGCGACGGCCGTCGCAGCCCGTCGCTCGTCGCAGTGCACTGCGCTGCGACGAGCGAAGGGCAGCGATGGTCGCGGAGGAGGGAGCGCTGTCGTGCCCTATTCTATGCACTTCAGCTCACTTATTTCGACACTTCATTGGTTCGTGACCATGACTCACCATGACTCATGGCTCATTTGGGTTTTCTCGACGGCTTGAACGACTCGTTTTTCGAGGCCGATTTTCTCACTTTTGTGCCGATAGTCGCATTTGTTTCGCCTCTGAATTTCCTCGCCGGCACCGAAATCTACATTTCTGTGCCGAACAAGTCACAGGGAGTTTCCTCTGACATGTCCGGCACAGAAATGTGCCAATTGAACGACTCGTTTTTTGAGGAGGTGTTTTTTGAGGCCGATTTTTCTCACTTTTGTGCCGAAACCCTCCTGGCTAAACATCACTTTCCGGAAATTGGGCCACAACTGGGACGTTTCCGTGCTAGGCACGTCACGAGAACCCTCTCGTGTCGTGTTGAGCACAGAAACGTGGGTTTCAGTGCCTGCGGGTGGAATGAAAAACGAAAGAAATGCATGAGTGGCGGAAACCCCCTCCCCCCCCCCAGCTAAACATGACATCGACGAAATACCGTTGAAAACCACAATCCTACAAGGGTTTACGGATCAGATGGCGATAAAACAGGAAAAACGCGAAATCGACAAAACAAAGAATACAAGAAAAAGATGCACTGAATCAGCTGATTCGCTAAAATTCTGCAGAAGTCTCCGCCTGCAGAACTGCGTGAACTATGTCAGCCTCAGTGATGGCGATGGCTTGCGACGCGCATCGCGAGCCGTCGCGTCGCTGTGCACTCCCGCGTCGCAGCAGCGGACGGGAGTATACCATAGGCCTTACACTAACTGGTAAGTCGAGCAGTAAGCGCATGTTCATAAAGGCCACTTGCAAGGTTTTAAGGAAGTCCCTGTATAATGTGTATTCTCACATCAAATTGGACACTTTTAAATAAGCTTGATGTTTCTGAAATCAAAGCGAACGCCTTCCATATATTAAGGAGCTTTTCACTGGTTAAACTATAGACTCTACAAGATGGTTAGAATAATTTTTGTTCGAAGAAAATTCGGTACAGCTTTTTTAAGAGTTCTGAGTTCAGATGCCTAAATGAGTACAACAATTTAAGATTGTTTTAGAAAAATTATAAAGTTACTTGCGTTTCAAAGTGCACAAAGGCAGCAATCACGAAGTGCATAGAATAACAAGACCGTGCCATGCACGCGAAAACCTCGTCAAGGTTTTTATTTGATTGATAATGTAGTGTGTAAATACTGCTTTCACGAGGCAAGTGGACATACTATGTGCATTTGTTTTACAGTTGTATTTGTTTTATCTGCATGCAAGCCGAAACTTTGGCACTAAAAAAGTCCGCCTAAAAGCTGTTCATTCGAGCCATCCTGAAGAGGATCAGCATCACCAACGCTGGGTAGAGGACAGCTATGCAAACCAATGTTATCCAATTATGTATTTGTACAAGACTTTCATCATAAGGTGAATTACACTTCAGGGACCTGGGCCATACGAAAGCAGGATGAACATGCGATCAGAGTCACGCAGCGTGGAATCGAGAGAACGATGCTCACGATCAGACTGACACGATCCACACAAGTGAGAGAAGGCCTTCGGAGTTCCGAGCTTCGGCGAGGCGACTTCGAAAATCATAGACTCCGTCGCATGAGTCAAAGTCGTCGAAGTTACTTATGAAGCAAAGGGCCCGTGGTGCCGTGGGGCTGCCGGGAAACATGTTAACTCGCAACGACAACGGCAACGCGGCAACCCACGGCACTCAAGGAAGGGTGCTTCATGCCGTGCCGTGGGCTTGCCGCGTTAACATGTTTACCGGCAACCCCACGGCACCACGGGCCCTTTGCTTCACAAGTACCTCGTCGAAAACTATGTGGGCCATGTAATGCAGTTCGCAGACACTCACTGCAGCTTTGCAGAAACCCCGCTGTACAAGAGCCGTCATCGAATTGATTCAGCGATGAGAGCTCTCTGCACCGCTCGAACGAGGAGGATCCACTGTAGCTCTCTGGCACTGGACAGAGGCAAATGAGACCTCGTTGGCACAGCTCGATCAACTCTATGATCAACGGGACGCCATGTGCTAAAGGTGATCCGGTCTCTTTCAGGTAGGTAAAAATTTAATTCCGCGACAACACAGCATTCGCATGCGACCGACAAAGTCAAAGAATGCAGATTACCTGCACCTAAGCGGTCATACTCAAATAGTTTTCGTAGTTTTTCAAAAAGCTGACAGCGTTAGAAATGGAAATAGTGTTCCTTTTTTCTAGAGTAGTTTTCTTTATAAGGGAACCAGCTCCTAAAACTAGCTGCTTCAGCTGTCCATAGGGTGCGGTATCTTCTTCAATTTGGCTGAAAATTGATGAAAAAACTTTCAGCCACACACAATAGTTATGAGTTATTCTATCCGTTTTCTGGTGAATTACTATTAATATTTATTACATGGCTAAAATCCATGGAAGAACAATATAATTAGAAACAGTATAGAATGACATCGACATAACATTGGCTAACGATCCAGACGAAAGTGTAATGGAATGATTAGAAGTACATGCGATAACAATCACCCAGAGAATGAAGAATAGAAAGGAGAACAAACCAAGAGGAGCTTTGCCACAAGATCTCGTTATGTTTTAGAATTATTTATGAATCGACTTGCATTCGCAATAACTGGCTTCAGCTTGTACGGAATAACTGAGTTTTCGGCAAGTTTCATCTATTAGTAACCTGCTCTATTAACTTCTTCTTTTTATTCTTCAGCGTTTGTCCCGATCGTCGCGGGGTCCGCTCTTCTGGTGTTACGACGCCACCTTTCCCGATCCTGCGCTTGATCAGAGTGGACACCAGCTACTTTCATGTCCTTGTGTAACGTATCGGACCAACGCTGCTTCGGGCGTCCTCTAGGCCGCTTTCCAGATACTTCCAACTCAAGACCTATCTTGCGGACGCTGTCTTCCTTTCCACGCAGAACGTGGCCGTACCATCGTAAGCGAGCTTCGCGCATCTTGTTCGCTATCGGCGCGACACCTAACTTCTGCCGAATAGCATCGTTTCTTATGCGGTCCAGGCGCGTGACTCCAGCCGTCCAGCGCAGCATCTTCGTCTCCATGATACTGAGGTGCGTTTCACCTTCCTTAGTCGCAGGCCAACACTCAGCGCCGTACATCGCTACCGGCCGCACGACGGCTCTGTAAATCTTGGACTTCAGGTGCTCTGGTATCTTCCTATCGCAGAGCACGCCAGTCAGCGAACGCCACTTGGACCAAGCTTCACTCACGCGTGAGTTCACTTCAACCATCAGACCGCCGTCAGACGCTATTGCTGATCCTAGGTATTTAAACACCGAAGTGCGTGCAAGTTCAGTACCGTTAATCTTAATGGAGCCGGACTCGTTCACGTCAGTCGTTAGGTACTAGGTCTTCTTGACGTTCAATTTGAGTCCGAACAATGCTTGAACACATTAGTTTAAGCCTGGAGCGGCTGATATAGAGGCTATAAGTTGTTACAGGATGTTTTGTTACGATCAAAACTCTTGCGCCAGGCGGGACTCGAACCCGCATCTTCTGCTTTCCGGGCAGCGATGTATCGCCTTACACCACCGGCGCTGTTTGACCGCACGTAACATCCGCGATATCCTTGAGGTCCGTCAGCACCCACCCGTGATACGAGTTGGGCCGGTCGCTGATATCAGCATGGAACCGGTTAAGCTGAGGACCTTACTAGTAACAATGTTTGAACACATTAGTTTAAGCTGGAGCGGCTGATATAGAGGCTATAAGTTGTTACAGGGTGTTTTGTTACGATCAAAACTCTTGCGCCAGGCGGGACTCGAACCCGCATCTTCTGCTTTCCGGGCAGCGATGTTTCGCCTTACACCACCGGCGCTGTTTGACCGCACGTAACATCCGCGATATCCTCGAGGTCCGTCAGCACCCACCCGTGATACGAGTTGGGCCGGTCGCTGATATCAGCATGGAACCGGTTAAGCTGAGGACCTTACTAGTAACAATGTTTGAACACATTAGTTTAAGCCTGGAGCGGCTGATATAGAGGCTATAAGTTGTTACAGGGTGTTTTGTTACGATCAAAACTCTTGCGCCAGGCGGGACTCGAACCCGCATCTTCTGCTTTCCGGGCAGCGATGTCCGCCTTACACCACCGGCGCTGTTTGACCGCACGTAACATCCGCGATATCCTCGAGGTCCGTCAGCACCCACCCGTGATACGAGTTGGGCCGGTCGCTGATATCAGCATGGAACCGGTTAAGCTGAGGACCTTACTAGTAACAATGTTTGAACACATTAGTTTAAGCCTGGAGCGGCTGATATAGAGGCTATAAGTTGTTACAGGGTGTTTTGTTACGATCAAAACTCTTGCGCCAGGCGGGACTCGAACCCGCATCTTCTGCTTTCCGGGCAGCGATGTTCGCCTTACACCACCGGCGCTGTTTGACCGCACGTAACATCCGCGATATCCTCGAGGTCCGTCAGCACCCACCCGTGATACGAGTTGGGCCGGTCGCTGATATCAGCATGGAACCGGTTAAGCTGAGGACCTTACTAGTAACAATGTTTGAACACATTAGTTTAAGCCTGGAGCGGCTGATATAGAGGCTATAAGTTGTTACAGGATGTTTTGTTACGATCAAAACTCTTGCGCCAGGCGGGACTCGAACCCGCATCTTCTGCTTTCCGGGCAGCGATGTTCGCCTTACACCACCGGCGCTGTTTGACCGCACGTAACATCCGCGATATCCTCGAGGTCCGTCAGCACCCACCCGTGATACGGGTTGGGGCCGGCCGCTAATATCAGCATGGAACCGGTTAAGCTGAGGACCTTTACTAGTAACAATGCTTGAACACATTAGTTTAAGCCTGGCTTAAACAGGCACAAAGATGCGGGTTCGAGTCCCGCCTGGCGCAAGAGTTTTGATCGCAACTAGACATCCATCTAACAACTTGTATCTTCTATACCAGCCGCTCTAGGCTCAAGCAAAGTTAAAAACCATTTCTTCGAG